>CM069911.1:26906736-27133749 GCA_036172215.1 Camellia granthamiana
CCACATGTAAGATTATAAGATCTATATATTAGAAATCAGAACACTACGAATATAATTAACTACTAGAATATAAACTTAGATACATACCGTTTAATTCCGTTATTATCTTGAGTTTTACTTCTTTTGAAAGAATATGACATTCACAATTGGAAAACCTTAGCACAAAACGCTTCCCCTCCTTCTCCTAATCTTATATATTGTCTTTTCAATGGGCGGTTGACAGTCCTTTGATCCTACATATATATAAGATATATGTAAACCTTTAATAAGGATAGGAGAGAGGACTGGGTCTAAATAAAACAATTACTAGGACCCTCCTCATTAAGGAATCCCAAGCAACTTAAATAGGCCTTACACCTACCATATCACATATCCACATATACACTAAGATGGACAATGGCTCAAAACTTTATAGATCACAATAATAATTTTGCGACCTCATACCAGTTAATCCTGTCTGAATCACTTTCAACCCGTTTTTTTACAAACCAAACAAAATATAATCAATGACAGCCTAATTAAGAATAAATTCTGAAAATAAGCTCGGCGGTGGTTCGATTCAGAGACTATGTGAAGAAGAGGAGGAAGAAACAGAGTTGGGGTGGTTGTTGGTGGTGCTGTGGTGGTGGCTCCCCATGGCTGCTGCTGCTGCGATGTGGTGATTCTCCTGGCTGCTGCTGCTGCGGTGTGGTGACTCCCGTGGCTGCTGCTGCTGCTGCGGTGTGGTCGTCGAATCGGAGTTGCTGTGTAAAGTGAGGAAATTACAGTCACCGTACTGGTTCCGCTGCCAGAGAGTCGCCGCTGTTAAGCCCATGTCGGTCCAACACCGACTTGTTGTGGTGGTTGTTGCGGAGGTTCGTGGTGGTGGCTCGGTGTAGAGAGAGAGATATAGATAGAGAGTCAGAGAGTGAGAAAGAGTGTGAGATTGGCCATGCATGGAGAGGCAGATGTGTTCTGTGTGTGTATGTGTATGTGTGTTCCGATGGGCACCACCTTTTTTTATGTTGTTGTCCCCAGGTCAAGAGCTCTCTTTCCCTCACCTTATTCACTCACTCACTCTCTCTCTTTTTTATGAAACTGATCTCTGCCCTGAGATCAACCCAAAAAAAAGAACTCTCCATTACACCCCAAAACCGAGAGAGAGATTAGTGCTCTGTGTGTGTGTGTGTGTTAGAGATAGATAGAACCAGAGGGAAGGAGAGGTGCCTCGTGTGTGTGTGTGTGCTGAGTGTATCAGTGTGTTAGAGCAGAGGTGGCAGTGTGTGTGTGGTGTCCCCCGTGTGATCCTCCCTCTGCGCGTGTCATCTTCTCAAGCCCCTTTAGATCACGTTCTCTCTCTCCAACTCGAGAGAGAGAGACGAGAGAGAGAGAGAGAGAGGGATGAGATTGGTTCGTCCCTTTGCTCAGCAGATTCCTTTGCATCATCAGACCATTTTGCTCTCAGTGCACTTCGGTGAGGTGAATCACCGACCAGAATTTGAAACTTTATTTTCTGTGGCCCTCTAGAGAGAGAGAGCTCAATGCATGTGTGTGTTTTCTTGCCCAGATCAGTGCCTTCTGCCCATGCACACCGAAAGTAGAGAGAGATTGTGCATGTGTATGTCTCTCCGTCTGTTTAGCTCCAGCTCTCTTTTTTTATTATCCCCAGAGAGAGAGATAGTCCACCCAAAAACCAGAGAGACCCCCCCGAGTCGATATGTTTGTGTGTCCTCTTTGTATCGATCTTTTTTAGCCCTCTCACCTGACTCCCCTTTCTTTCTAATATTCTCCACTTTCTCACCTGCTCTCCTCTCTGTTCAATATTCTCCACCTACTTTTAAAGCCCACTCTCACAAGTTCAACATGCTCTATCTCTCCTCTCTTTTTCTTTTTTTCAATTTCAGATGGTCTCTTTTTTGAAATAATACACCACCCACTCCCTCTTTAACCGAACACACTTTAACACCTACTCTACACTCACTTATTATAATCTCTCTATCATCTATTCCAACGCCCCTACACATCCTCACAAATATCTTATCTCCATCTCCACTCCAAAAATATTATCATTCTTCTAACCCTCTCTTCTCATCTTCATATTATGCTCCACTCACAAACTCATCAGAATACCAAACCCAGTCCTGACCAAATATTTTAACCTGTATATATATTATAAATTGAATTCAATCTTTTTTTGTTTTTTTTTAATTATTTTCTTTCTTTTTTTTATTATTTTCTATTTATAAAATATCAAAATTTATTATTTATACTAATTTATATAAAAACATCTAAAAATATGTACAAACACATAAAATTATAAAATATTACAAATTAATAAAATAATAAAAAAGATTTGAGTGATATAAAATAATTTGGTCAAAGTGAGTGAGGCTTGAGATTAAAGTTTCAATCTGATTTTTCTGCTGAGATATTTATAAAATGGCATATTCCAAGTTTCATCATTAGGTGGTCAAAAGAAAATATCAAAGTCTTAGGGCCGGTCAAAATGGAATATCTACAATCATTACATATAAAATTAGAAGATATTTTTTTATTGGTGTGAATTCTTTTTCCAATTATTATTATTAATTTTTTTTTTTGGGGGGGACATATTCGATTGACCACTTCCCATCATTTCTCCCCTTATTTTATTAAGGGTAGCTCTAATTTAATGGATAAATAAAAAATATTGGAAATAACATATTAGTTGCTTTTTAAGAACAATAATTACGAAATTAAGGTGATTCACCCAGAAGGTGGCTTATCAAGTAATGTTAGCTACTTCATACATAAAAAAAAATACTAAGAAAAATAATATATATGTGTGAGTGAATTTCCGATCACACTGCCCTCCTTAGTGAATCAACTGTAGAACACAGGCAGAATAGATGGCACCCTGCAATCTGCACAGAAAGAAAAGGCTCCGGCGGTGGTTCTTCCACCCGAGGGCACTCCGACGATCAAGTCAGTATCTTTCAGAGATAATACAAGTATTTAAATTACTGCTCAAGACTCAAAATTGCGTACCTTAGACCCGCCGGGGGTGCCCTTCTTTTATAGTCCTTCTCTGTCCTAGTCCCACTAGAAGTCTCACTTCTATGGACTCTCATTCAGTACTTACTCTGGACTCTACAAGAGATAAGGATAGACTCCCTAAGAATACTATTCTTATCAATCTTGAAGTCTTTCTTCATTCTAGGACTCTTGCCCCTTATCTGATCATCTCGGATTCCGATATCTTTGGCGGTAACCCCGGACTCCTGTATTCTCGCAGATAACCTCGGCAACTCTGAGATAACCTCGGCGTAACTACCACGACACGTGGCACCTCGGCTGACACTTCAGTGTCACCTCGGCCACGTGTTGGTATTCAGAAAATACATCCCCACAACTGCCCCCTAGGTTCTATCACCTCGGTATTCTGAGATGATAGAACCTACATTTGAACTTCTGTTTCGTACGTCAGCTTAGAAACTTTCCAGCCGATGTCATTCACTTCAGGCCGATATGTCTTCTTTTCAGGAACAAGAATTCACACGAACTCTCCCAATGTGCATGAGCTGTCATGCACCATTTTTCAACCGTTCTACTGACGCGTTTTTCCCTTATTGGTCCGTGCTGGCGCCGTCTGACGCATGCTTTAACCCAGGCTCAATAATTGCTTTTGTTTTGCCGCCGTTTCGTGTTTTGGACAAAAACGTTTGCCTCTCTCTTTCTCTTCACTTTTGCGTTTGAATACTTTACATTTTCTCTCTCTAAAGCTTTCTCTTCTTCGAATCTGCCATTGCCCCCAGCTCTGAGCTCTGCAACCATCTCCATCTACCATTTCTGCGAAGCTTTCGCCACTATTGCCCCCGTCGTCTGATCTCGGCGAAGCTCATTCCGGCCTCACATTTTCTGGTAAGCAACTGGCTTTTCTTCCCCAGTTCTTGATTGTTTCTGGAATTTCTTGTTATTGTTGTTCTGTTTTAGCATTCGATTCGTGAATTCTCTTCCTGAATGATTCTTATTTCATGCTTCTGTATATGTCTCTTGCATTGTTTTATCACTGTTCTTGGTCTTCCACCCTTTGTGTTTCCTGAATCTGAAATTCCGTTTCTGTTTTCTGCTTTTTTGTATTTTCTCCAGATTCGTGCCTTTGACCTTCGCCTTCATAGTTCTTAGGTTTGGGATTTGTTTATAGAACCTTTAATTCTTAGGGAAAACTGCAACAATCTTTTGCCAGTATACCCCTAGGTTTAAGCCGAGGTACCAGTAACCCTTCAAGATCACACTGTTTCTGTAGCCAAGTACCTTTGCTCCAAAAACCATGGGTATGTGGAGACACAGAGTAAATTCCCCAACCAAACTCGAATTCTTTAGGCAAGAGTTCTCTATCCCTGCCGATGTTCACCTTAGGCTGGCTGGGGATGACGATTCCATTATGCCTACTGATAATACAATGCCCTTTCCTGTTATAGCGTTTATTGAGTGTGGACTTCGGCTCCCACTTAATCCCCTTTTTCGTGAAGTTCTCCACTACTACACTTTGAACCCAATGCAACTCACCATCAACTCCTATAGAATACTTAATGGTATAATAGCCTTAGCTCAACAGGAGAATGTTAGAATTACTCTCGCCGACATCCAATACTGTTACACTATGTGCGCCCTCAACCTGAAAGAAAAGGGCTTTGTATATTACCTTAAGCCGAGGTCTACCGAATTTAAAATTATAGCCGACCTCCCAGACTCCAACAAAGGGGCTGGTGATGATTATCTTATTGCTTCTGGAAATTGGGAGTTTGGTCCAGACGAAGAAGTCCATCTCTACCCTCTTCCCCGAACAGTTAAAGAGGGCAAGGGTAAGAGCCCAGCGCCAATTACTAATTAGCTGTTGTTTGTTTTTCTCCAAGTATTCAAGAGATTTTATTTGTTTCTGATGTTGTGCTCCTTGCTGCAGACGTTCGTAAGCCTCCCAAAAATTTTCGCCAGTCTTACTTCCTCGGCAAAGACTTAAAGAAGCTTCTGGATCTTCCTATCCAAAAGCGAAAAGCTCCAGTCTTACTGAATTTCATCCCAACACACAGATCAACTCTTCCCGACGTTCCCAAGAGGAGGAAGAAAAAGAGCTCCTCTTCTCTTACTGTAGTAACTCAAACCGCATCCACATCTCGGGCTGATCAAGGTTCAACTTCTGATCCAACCGATCATCCTTCAACCTCGGCACCATACTTGGTACCAATTTCTGAAAGAAAGCGTCGGCGACGACTTGTAAAAACTGCCGAAATGGTTCGCCCGAGACCTGTCACCCAAGACCTTCTGGCCGACCTACCAGATGATGTTGATGCCATTCCGACCCAACCGATGCCCCCACCAAAACCCAGACGAATAAAGAAGGCTCTGCCAAAGACCAAGGCTACTGATGCTGAAGCCGAGGACACTGTACCCATCTCTCAATTGGCCGAGAACATGAAGAATGCTTCCTCCTCGGCCAAAAGGTCTGCTGAAACTCAACCAGCAGAGTCACAAAAATCAAAGAGGCCGAAGTCTTCCTCTGGGACAACTTCAAAATCCAAAGTGCCCAATGTCCCTTGGACACCTGCAATCACTCTGGAGAACAAGCCAGTCTTGGCTAGTGACAGCGTTGATGACATAAACATTGGCGTTGCACTAAGCACAGCCCTCCTTCTCCCAGGCGATCTTGAAAAGAACGCTGAGATGAGTGAGTTTGAAAATTACGCCTTCATGCTCCAACGTTGCGTTCAAGTAAGTGTCTTTTACTTGTTGACTTGTTCTTATCTTTATCTCTCCATACTTGTAGAGTTCTGTAATAACTTTCTACTTTGTGTTTTTTCAGGCTATCCAGCATGCACACTCCTTCTCTATGCAATCTTTTGAGACTAGGGAGAAGCTAAATGACCTGAAGAAGGAGTTTACAAGCCTTCAAAAGATAAATAAAGTTCTTCAAGCAAAAATGAAGAAATTAGAAGATCAGGCCGAGGCTGCTACTAAAGCCCAAACACTTGCTGAAGAAAAGGCTGAATCTTTAGAGGCCATTAAAAATGTTGCCGAGGCTCAAAAGAAAGATGCTGAGGGGAAAGCAGCTCAGGCCGAGAAGGAGCTTGCGGAAGCCTTGGCCACGAAGTCGGCTGAAATCAAAGAAGTTGATGAAAAGGCTTACGCCCAGGGTGTAGCCGATGTTACTGAAGACTACAAGCTCAGGCAGGCATGCAATAAGGGATTTTCCCTGGGGTGGATGTCCCTGGCGAAAAAGCTTGATCTTCCTGCTGACTCACCCTGGCGCAAGGCTGAAGCCATTCCTCTTCCTTTCCCTCCTCCTCCACCTCCAAGTCAAACTGAGGAAGAAACTGAATCTGAATCTGAAGCCGAGGTTGAGGATAAGGATGCTGGTGCTCTGGTAAGGAAGGCCAGGGATGCTACTGGGACTCAGTCTCTACCTCAGGGTGAACAAGTCATGGACTTAACCCTAGATGAAGAGAGTGAGGAAGTGTCCAAGGAGGCTGAGCCAGGGCATCTATCATCCGACCTCCTTCTGGCTGAAAAAAGTCTTAGCAAGACACTTGCTGAGATCGACGCCGAGATTGCGGCAGATAAGGAAGCCGAAGTTCTTGTAGAAGAAGAAGCCGAGGTTCTTGTGGAAAAAGATGCAGAGGTTGTGGGAGAAAAAGATACCGTGGTAGTTCTCCCAGAGTCCTCTGAGGTCTTAGTTCAACCATCTGCTAATGCCGAAGATGTCTGAATGTTTTTTTTGCTCTTTTTTTTTTTTCTTTCTTTTGTACTCTTGTCTTCTGAACAATGCAAACTCTGTATATGGCCGATATGCCTTTTTCCATTCTAATGCTTGATACAACTTTCTTCTACTGAGTGTTTGTACTTTTATATTCTTATGATTGCTTCTGCATGAGTCTATACTTAGAATATTTTGCAAGTCTCTCCTCCTTTGTACAATCTCCTCGGGGAGAGATACCTCGGGTATGTTTATCTGAAGGGTTATCTCGGCTAGGATTTCACCTGTAAATTTTCCATAAACTTCAACAAGTATAAAGCATATACAATTTCAACTAACAAACTTTTCTCAAGTTTTAACAAGGGACTGAATCAATAAACTTAATTTAACTTCATCTTGTAAATTGCTACAAATTTCAACAAGTGAAGATAAACAATTATCTCGGCTTAACTTTAACTTGTAAATTGCTACAAATTTCAACAAGTAAAGATAAGGAATTTATCTCAGCTTAGCTTTAACTTGTAAATTGCTACAAATTTCAACAAGTAAAGATAAGGAATTATCTCGGCTTAGCTTTAACTTGTAAATTGCTACAAATTTCAACAAGTAAAGATAAGGAATTTATCTCAACTTAGCTTTAACTTGTAAATTGCTACAAATTTCAACAAGTAAAGATAAGGAATTATCTCGGCTTAGCTTTAACTTGTAAATTGCTACAAATTTCAACAAGTAAAGATAAGGAATTATCTCAGCTTAACTTCGGTTAAGCATAATTTCTGTTCAACTCCGGTTAAACTTTATCTTAGATTAACCACGGTTAAACATCTCGGCTTAACTTCAGCTAGGCATTACTGTCTTCTATCTGCCCCCAATGTGAACCTAAGTTCCACTTGGGTTCTCATTATTCAAAAAACAACATTATGCATAGTTTAATAAGTTCTGGAAAATTCTGGTAAGATTTCATTGATCATATCGGCAACAAGTCAAACAACATCTAATGATAAAAAAACTTTAAATTACAAGTGTTCCATGGTCTAGGCAATGCTTTGCCTTCACTATCTTCGAGCCGATATGCCCCATTTCCTAACACCGAGGTAATTCTGTAGGGCCCTTCCCAGTTTGGGCCAAGCTTGCCCTCTCTGGGATCCTTCTTATTGCCGACGACTTTCCTCAAGACTAGGTCGTTGACCTGAAAATCCCTTGGATTGACCTTCTTGTTGTAAGCTTTGGCAAGCTGTTGCTGGTATGCTGCAAGCTGGATTGCAGCTTTCTCTCTTCTTTCTTCTAGTAGATCCAGATCTCGGGCTAAGAGCACATCGTTAGTCCCGTTCTCAACTCCCTGGGTTCTGATCCCTGGGATGCCGATCTCCAATGGAATGACTGCTTCTGTGCCACAAGCCATGGCAAAGGGGGACTCTCCTGTTGATCTTCTCGGCGTTGTGCGATATGCCCAGAGCACACTGGGCAATTCGTCTACCCACTTTCCTTTTGCTGCCTGTAGCCTCTTCTTTATTCCGTCAAGAATTACTTTGTTGGATGCTTCTGCTTGCCCATTACTTTGGGGAAAGCTTGGTGTTGAAAAGTAATTCTTTATCTTGAACTTTGCGCAAAAATTCTTGATAAGTTTGCTGTCAAACTGTGTTCCATTGTCGGCAACAATTGCTCTTGGAATCCCAAATCTGGTGATGATGTTTCTCCAGATGAAGTTCTTCACATCCACATCTCGGATTTTGGCAAGAGGCTCTGCTTCTATCCACTTTGTGAAGTAGTCTGTTGCTACCAGTAGGTACTTCCGCTGCCCAGTCGCTTGGGGCAGTTGTCCAACGATATCCATGCCCCATTGGGCAAATGGCCAAGGGCTGGAAACCGGGTTCAGGTCGGCAGCTGGCTGATGTATCAAAGGTGCAAACCTCTGGCATTGTTCACACTTCTTCACATAGGCTTCTACATCTTTTTGCATATAGGGCCACCAATACCCCTGGGTAATGGCCCTGTGAGCTAACGATCTGCCCCCTGCGTGGCTTCCACAAACTCCTTCATGAATTTCATATAAAAAGTCTTCGACCTGAAGAGGGTGTACACACCTTAAAAGAGGTCCAGTGAAGGATCTTCTGTAGAGATGTCCTTCTGCTGTCAGACTGAATCTTGCCGACTTCAATCTGACTTTGTGTGCTTCCTTTCGGTCTTCTGGCAGCTTTCCCTCTTTTAAGAATGCAATAATTGCATCCATCCAGCTGGGTCCCATGTCCACACATAATGCCTCTTGCATTGTGTTCGGTGGCTCTATGCTCAGGCCTGATAGGTAATCGATCATTATCGTCCTCGTCTTTCCGGTTTTCATTGAGCTTGCTAAATTGGCCAACGCGTTGGCGTGGTTGTTATCGTCTCGGCTAACCTGAAGAAGTCGGCAGTTTTGAAACATGTCTGCCAGCCTGATGACTTCTTTTGCGTATGCCGACATCCTTTCATCTCGGGCAGCAAACTCTCCTGTTGTTTGATTCACTATAAGTTGTGAGTCACAAAAAACGATTACCTCATCTGCCTCTGCTGCCACTGCCAGCTTCAGTCCAGCAATCAATGCTTCATATTCCGCCTCATTGTTCAAGGCTTTGAACCCTAGTCGAATGGACTGCTCCAATATCTCTCCATCGGGGGAAATTAACACTACTCCTGCCCCTGCCCCCTGCCGGTTTGAACTCCCATCAACAAAAAGTTGAAAGGAGTCGCCGATGTAAATGCTGCACGGTCTGAGTTTTTCCTTCCTTGGTTCTTTAGCCTTTGGCTGGGTTTCTCCTTCCTTGTTTGGACATCGGTCATCTCGGCTCAACGAAGCCCGATGTTCGATGTATTCTGGCGAGAACTCGGCCACGAAATCGGCCAAGACTTGGCCCTTAATTGCTGTTCTCGGCCTGAACTCCAGGTCATATTGGCCCAAAACTACGGCCCATTTTGCTATTCTTCCAGTTAAGTCTCCTTGTTGCAACAAGGACTTCAGTGGGTGCTCTGTCAGAACCACTATCTTGTGAGCCTGAAAGTAATGGTTTAGCTTCTTTGAGGCCATTACCAAGGCCAGCATCAATTTCTCCAGTGGTAGATACCTTGTTTCTGCATCGGCCAAGGTTTTACTCACATAGTAAACAGCCTTCTGCTCTCCCTTCTCTTCTCGGATTATCACAGCACTTACTGCGTGCTCAGAAACTGCTAAGTATAGAAACAGCTCCTCCCCAGGTTGAGGTGTTGAGAGGACTGGAGCCGTGGTAAGATATTTCTTCAAGTCGGCCAAGGCGGCCTCACATTCCTCTATCCATAGAAAATCCGTGGCCTTTTTCACCAGATTGAAGAAAGGTTTACATTTGTCCGAACTTCGGCTTATGAACCTGTTTAGGGCTGCGGCCCTTCCAGTAAGCATTTGAACTTGTTTTGCCGATGTCGGACTCTGTAATTCCAGAATGGCCTTGATCTGATCTGGGCTGGCTTCAATGCCCCTTCTAGTCACTAGGTATCCCAAGAACTTACCGGATCCGACTCCAAACGCGCACTTCGATGCGTTGAGTCGGAGCCGATATGTTTTTAGTATGTCAAAGACCTCTTTTAGGTCAGCAAGACGATCCTTTGGTTCCTTGGTCTTCACGACCATGTCATCAATGTAGACTTCTACTGTTCGGCCGATCAAGTGTTTGAACATCTTGGTCACCAGCCTTTGATAGGTTGCTCCTGCGTTTTTCAACCCAAAAGGCATGACTTTGTAACAATACAGACCTTTTGGAGTGATAAACGCTGTCTTCTCCTCGTCCGGGGGGTACATGGCTATCTGGTGATACCCCCTATAAGCATCCAAGAAGCTCATCCTTCCATGTCCAGATGTGGCGTCCACCAACTGGTCGATCTTTGGCAGAGGGAAGCTGTCTTTGGGACAAGCTTTGTTCAAGTTTGTAAAATCTACGCAGACCCTCCACTTGCCATTCTTCTTCTTTACTACCACGGTGTTTGACAACCATGTCGGATAATTGGCTTCTCTGATGGCCTTGGCCTCCAGAAGTCTGTCCACCTCCTCCTCCACTGCTTCGACGTGCATCAACGTCGGTCTTCTAACTCGTTGTATTACAGGGTTGGCCGACCTGTCAACGTTGAGTCTGTGACATGTGACCTCGGGGTCAATGCCAGGCATTTCATAAGGTGTCCAGGCGAACACCTCAATATTCTTCCTTAGAAAGGCTTCCAACTCCCTTTCCTCTTCTTCGGCTAATCCTGTGCCGAGAAGAAAGAAACGTTCTTCATCGCCCTCCTGGACGAAGATCTTCTTCAGTGCTTCTTCACTTTTCTCGGTCGGCTCCTTGCCGACATCATCTAGGACCTTCATGTCCTCTTTTTCAACTTCTGCCTTCTTTGGTTCCCGAATGCTGCAGGTTAACTTCATTGCTGCCATGGAGCAATTTTTCGCCTGCAACTGATCTCCTCTAACTTCCTCAATCCCATGTTCTGTTGGGAACCGTAGCAGTTGATGCAATGTTGAGGGAACTGCCCCCATTGCATGCAACCATGGCCTCCCTAAGATGATGTTGTAAGGCGAGGGCGTGTCAATCACAATGAATTCTGTCTTAATCCTCTTCATGCCAGCTTGTACTTCCAAGCTTGTTGCGCCTAATGGCCATGTCGGCGTTCCATTGAAGCCGACCATCGGGCCGTTTGACTGATCCATGTCATCAGGGTGAAGGCCTAGCTCCTTGTAACATCTGACATACATGATGTTGCAGGAGCTGCCTTGATCAATCAGGATGCGTTTCACCTGGCACTCCCCAACCTGGAGGGATACTACCAAGGCATCATTGTGCGGGTGCTGAACCATATCTAGGTCGGCTTCTGTGAAAGCTATCATCTGTCCTTGGCACTCTTCAGGCCGAGGTCTTTTTAGTCCGACCTGGTTGACGTGCTGCAGGTGTCTTACCCCCTGTGTCTCCCCCCGTATGTCGTTTTCATTCACCTTTGAGTGGATCACATTAACCACCCGAGGTCCGCCTGCCTGTGGTTGTTGCGCTGGCAGTGGCGGGGCTGCTGGTGCTTGAGGCAATCGTGCCTGTTCTTCCCTCGTTTTGGCCTCATCCACAAGGTCTCTCAGATGGCCTTGCCTCACCAAATCTTCTAAGTGTGCCTTAAGGGCTCTGCAACCCTGAGTTGGGTGCCCCTCCTCATTGTGGTAGGCACAACGCCTACCAAGGTTTCTTCCCATAAATTCTCCTGGTGCCCTTGCCGGCGTCCTGAAGTAGGGCTGATTCCGAATTTGATCAAGGACTTTGTGGAGCGGAATTCGGAACACCGTTGTCACTGCCTGCTTGGCCCTCAACTCTGTCTCCTGTTTGTTGGGTCCATTGTTACCTCGGCCTCGCTTCGGCGAGCCGTTGACTTTTTCTGACTTTGTCTCCTTATTCCCCGATGTATCTTCCTCGGCTCTGGCATACTTCTCGATTCTCGCCATGAGCTCTTCCATGCTCTTTGGCAAGGTTTTTGCCAAAGACTTCCGCAGTGGACAGTCATCCTTCAGGCCGTTCTTGAAAGAGACGACCGCCACCTCCTGATTGCATTCAGGTATACGATTGAATACCTCATAGTACCGCTTTGCATAGGCCCTAAGGCTTTCATCTTTGCCGATCTTCAGAGCCATCAATGCATCCACCCTCAATGGCTGCAGTTTGTTTGTTATGAACCTGGCCACAAACATCTCGGCCAGGCCTTCCCAATTCTTCACGCTCCCCTTCGGTAATTTGTGGAACCAATCCGATGCAATCTCCCCGAAGGATGAAGGGAACACTTTGCAGAGCAACGGCTCGTTCCCACTATATAATGCCATTGAATTCAAAAATAATCCAACATGGAAGTTAGGGTCTGACTTACCATCATATATCTGGAACCTTGGCATACTGAATCTTTTCGGCGCGACGAATCTGTCCAATTCCACCGAGAATGGTGTCCTCGGCTTAACCGAGGAGGTCACTTCGACTCCGGCATTCTCTTGCTTCCTCTTGAGGTAATCTCTCAAGTCTTCTTTACTTCTCCCTGGAGCCCGGCTGTCTTTGGACTTCAGCCTTTTCGGCGCACTACTCTCGGCCTCATGGTGGCCTCTTTTCGATCCTTCCCCGCAGGATGCATCGAAACACAATACCCGCCCCTGAACATGGGGTCTGCCCCGCAGGATGCCGATGTTCTTTGGGGTCTGCCTCCTTCTCGCGATATGTCCTTCGGGATTCTTCTCTTCTTGGTTCTTCTCGGCCGACTTCCCTGGAAGGTCGATGAGAGTGTCTTCCACTCCTCGTGTGCTGAGGGGCTTCGGGGATTACTTTCTGCCCCTTCTTCTGGGTGTTTGCTGCCGGCATTGGTGTGTCCTGAAGCGGGTACGGTGGCTGCATGACATTATTTTGCATCATGAAGTTGACGACCGATTGAAGGTCTGCCAACTTGTTTGCCATCTCCTTTACTTCTTCATCCCTCCTCAGACATCTGTCTTTCCAGATCTGGAGGTTGTCCTCGTTATAGTACTTGCCATGGTCCGCTTTCTTTGATGCGTCGCCATCTTGGCCAACGCCTTTCTCTGCGTGATTCTGATCACGTGCTTCTTCGTTGTGGTCTCCTCCTTCAGCGTTAGGCTCGACGGGTCTTCCGCTCCCAGCAGGAGTGTCGTCCCCAATCTTTTCCTTCTGCGTGTTACTGGCCATCTACTCTTCTTTCGTTCCCACAGACGGCGCCAAATTGTGTGAGTGAATTTCCGATCACACTGCCCTCCTTAGTGAATCAGCTGTAGAACACAGGCAGAATAGATGGCACCCTGCAATCTGCACAGAAAGAAAAGGCTCCGGCGGTGGTTCTTCCACCCGGGGGCACTCCGACGATCAAGTCAGTATCTTTCAGAGATAATACAAGTATTTAAATTACTGCTCAAGACTCAAAATTGCGTACCTTAGACCCGCCGGGGGTGCCCTTCTTTTATAGTCCTTCTCTGTCCTAGTCCCACTAGAAGTCTCACTTCTATGGACTCTCATTCAGTACTTACTCTGGACTCTACAAGAGATAAGGATAGACTCCCTAAGAATACTATCCTTATCCATCTTGAAGTCTTTCTTCATTCTAGGACTCTTGCCCCTTGTCTGATCATCTCGGATTCCGATATCTTCGGCGGTAACCCCGGACTCCTGTATTCTCGCAGATAACCTCAGCAACTCTGAGATAACCTCGGCGTAACTACCACGACACGTGGCACCTCGGCTGACACTTCGGTGTCACCTCGGCCACGTGTTGGTATTCAGAAAATACATCCCCACAATATAGATCAAGAATTCAAAAACAAAACAAATGTTAATAAAAGTATGGTATGTTTTAAATTCACTTCACATGTAAATTTGACTGTAACAAAGTTAAACCACACACTACTTGATTTTGGTTTTTTTTTGTTTTTTTTTTTTTTGATATACTATTTAAGGCTATATTTGTTTGGGTATACTACATAATTTCCCTTAAGTAGTTTTACGAAAAGTCATCTAGGTCGATTGATTGATCCTAAACATTTTTGGTTATTTGATCACAACTTTGAGACACTTTTCATAAAACATTTTTATGATCGATAATATTTTTGCAACACATAGATTCTAATATAAGAATTTTATTAGATAGTGCCTTTAGGCACGGACAATCTCTAGTGTATATATATATATCAAGTAGATTATTGTAAATTTTACATTTATTACCTATTTTTTTAACAACAAATGTGAACAAATTATATGATTTAAATCATCAAATTAATTTATTTTATTTTTTTTGTTTATAAAATATCCTAAATTTTATTATCAAAATATGACACTTTGTGGCCCATGTGCCTAACTGGACCGGATTCTCCAATCCTCAAACTCCTTCATTAGGAAAATTATATGGTGACATTTGGACAAGTCAATGTGTTGTTTTAATTTATTTTTTATTAATTAAAACAATAAGAATAATTTAATTTTCATTAATTAAAATAGTAAGATGTAATATTTTTTTGTTGATTTGAGTAGATAATATGATAAGTATGAATGATAACAAAAGATAAATTATCAATATGCTCTAATAGTATGATTTAATTATCATCAAGTCCTATTGAAAATAAGTCCTAATAAAGTAGTTGCTAAAATTAATTTTTTGCATATGTCACTAAAAATTAATAATTAGTAATTCTTTTGGTTACAATTTTTATAAATTATCGCTAAAACTTACAATTAATGATGTTTTTCTGTAACGAATATTTCAAACTGTCGCTGAAAGTTAAAAATTAGTGATTTTTTTTTGTAATGATTTTTTTAAACCGTCGCTAAAATTTTTAATTAGTGACAATTTTTGTGACAATTTTTAAACTATCACTAAAAATTAATAATTAATGACATTTTTTAAATAATAAATTAAACTATTAAGATCTACATATAAATTCCTCATAAAAAAAAATAAATAAATAAAAAATAAAAATAAAAATAAATCAACAAAATAAGGGATTCATTGTACACCCTGCACACGGACCACATCCAACCATCCAATCCACCAAAGGTGGATAAGAAAGAATCCAAGTCCATGCATAAATTGATAAATTATAAATATTCAACAGAGCATAGAGAATAAATTTATTAAATAAACTTATTAAATAAATATTCCACCTTATTAAATAAATTTATTTATTTATAAATTTTATTGATAAATTTACCACTATAAACTTATTTATAAAAATATTCAACAGAGCATAAATAATAAGTTTTGACAGTAAAATTTATTAATAATTTACCTAAATTTTATAGGAGTTCATAGGCCCTATTTATTTTGGGAGATAGAGAAAGGATTGAAATTGAGATAGAAGTGGGACCCACTAATGTTATGTTTATTTTGGGAGATAGAGAAGAGATTTATAATATCCTCCGGATTAGGATGGGTTTTGGGGAAGGGATTAGGATGAAGGCTTGAGACGTTGTATTAGAAAATAGTCCACTAGACTATTTTTTTTATTTTTTTACATGTTAGGCATTTTTTTTTTAACATTAATATTTAATTTTTTGTATTTTTTTTGTTAAGTAAAAATCATAATTTTATTTGTTTTATTTTATTTTTTATTTTTTACATGTTGGGCATTTTTTATTTTTTTGAACATTAATATTTAATTTTCTATATTTTTTTGTTAAGTAAAAATCATAATTTTATTTGTTTTATTTTATTTTTTATTTTTTACATGTTGGGCATTTCTTTTTAACATTAATGTTTAATGTTTTGTATTTTTTTATATAAAAATAATTTAAAAATTCCTACACCAACAACTATCATCAAAACAAACACTATTTTACTTAATCCTCTCATTATTAATCCACTCACTATGAACCCTCCATTCTACCTCTGAAAACAAACGGGCCCATAAGTCAATTTATGTGCCTCTAGAATGCCAGAGGTATGCATATATACAGATTTGGTTTGTCTTCAGTTAAAAGTTTAGTATAACAGACAATTAGGATTTTTGATCAATAAGAGTCATTAAACGGAAAACTTTTACCGGTAAAAGTTTATGAAAATATGATTCGGTCGAATTTTTTTAAAGTCTCTAACTGATAAGAGTCTTTTCTTTAATGACGATTACTTGTCAGAAACCTTAACTATCTGATCTAGTTGAAATCTCAACTAGAAACAAGCCATTCTCTATATATAACTGGAAGTAGAGTATTATGTAAGTGTTGCTTTTTATTTAGAGAAAATTATTGAAAAGTTCACTCTAGCAATTGTCTAAGACATTAGGTCCAGTGGATATTTTTTGTTGGTGAGAGGTTTACCATTTATGAAATAGTTTAGTGATAAGTCCTTTTATTTGTTTTAAAAGATATTTTGTTTCTAATTTTATCCATTAATTTATTTGTTGATTTTTTTTTATTTGTTAACTTTTGTTAACTATCTGTTCAATTATTTTTCTTATCTATTCAAAAAAATTTCCTATTTGTTCAAAATTTTTCCCTTTCTGTTCAAATTTTTTTCTATTTGTTCAAAAAAATTTCCTCTCTGTTTAATTATTTTAATCTTTTCGATTCAAATTTTCATTATTTGTTTAAATATTTGTCCAAATAAAATTCTATCTATTCAAATTTTTTGATTATCTGTTTAATTTTTTTCGCATATATGTTCAAATATCTTACCAAATTTGATTATATGTTCAAATCTTTCTTCTCTCCCCATCTGTTGCAATTTCCTTCATCATTAAAACACCAACAACCACCACAAAAAATTAACAATTTCTTTCTCATTTTGAATAGATCATATCCATTGTTCAAAAAAATTATTTGATCAAAATTTTTTTTTTCTAGCTTTTAAAAATATATGTTCATGGTAAACTCTTCCAAATCTCTAATCAAATGCATGATTCATAATATAAAATGAGAAATTAGTATTGATGATCCAAAACCCCAAATCATTTTAATAAGTATTCCATGAGAAAGTCTTGTAAAAGATATCATATTCAAATAAAATACTAAAATATTCATCAAATCTACTTAGAATGAACAAGATCTTGCCAAAATCGGATTTGAAACCACAGTCTTGCCACCCCCCAATAGGCGGAGTTGTTGCCGCGGAGGAGCGTGACGGCCAAATCACGTGATTTTCCATCTTATATATATACATATTATAGAGAGAGATGCAGCAAGAATAGTAGAAGATAATATAAATATTAAAATAAGGGTGATGTTACAAGTGAAACATCTCCATCATCGAAATCACCACTACTTATCTAAAAAGAAAAAGTCACCAAATTTTCGGTGATTGAAATTTTTGGTATTTATATATATATATATATATATATTTTGGAACGGGATTTGTATACTTTTTTTATTTTTATTTTTAAATAACAAACTTTATTACATTAACTAATAATTAAACAACAATATTATATAATTAAAAAGTTACTCACAAAAATATTTAAAAAATGCATCAACAAACTCTCACTATTCACTAACTTTAAATACTTTACTTAATAAATTTAATTATTTTAAATACTTTACTTAATAAATAAAAATTAATGAGGATGACTCTAAAATAAACTAATCAAATCCAGACCTTCTCTTAAATTGGATGACGAGAATCCAAACCCTTATTTCTAAGTTGAGATAGATTTTTAACATTTTTTATAACAAACTTGATCCTTGGCTCGAAAACAAGGGGCGCGAATGCCCCGAAATTTCCCAAAAAGGAAAAACATAAAGAACAGTTAAGGTAAAAAAAAATAATAATAATAATAATAATTACCTAAATTAGAAATTAGGGTATTAGTGTTAAGGAAATTAGTGTCACAAATCATTTTTGTTTTTATAATTAAAGATGAGCACCACCAGTACGGTACAGCCTTGGGAAAATAACCCGTCCATTAATTGGTTTGTTTTGTGGACAGTGATGACAGTGGATCGAATGGTTTAGAATCCATCTCTACAACATCCTGTTATACGATACATTTAAAAAAAAAAAAAAAACAGAAGAAGAAAAAAAAGAAAAAGAAGAGAAGTAGGTAAAATATCACATCAAGAAATGACCTCAACAGTAATATTAGGGCCAAGTTTGGCATCTCAATATAAGTGTACTTATTTCATTTTTTTATCTTTTTTGGGTCACATCAATCAACATCTCCTCTTTACTTTTTCTACACATAATACAAGAAAAGTCAAAAAGTGCACTTATTCTAAACTTTCCAAACTTGGATTATTAAAAAAAAAATTATAAAAATAATTATGAAAATTTTATAATCTTTAAATTACATTTAAAATAAAACATTACACATTAATTAAAATAATTTAAAAATTATAAATCTTTCATAATTAATTTTATAAAAAAAAATTTCATGATACCTACCATTTCTCATCCATTAATACTCTCCTAATGATCTTAAACATTTTTCTATCCAATATATACCAACCTATTGTGTGACATCTGCTGCATAACACAGTTTGTGGTGGTTTTGTTCTCGCTTTCTTCTCGTTCTACTCCTCCTCCAACATGGAAGTAACAGTGAGCTCTATTGTTACCTCCATAGCTTTGGTAACTTTGGTAACATGCGCATGGAGGGTAGTGAACTGGGTGTGGTTGAGGCCGAAGCAGTTAGAGAAGTGGTTGAGAGAGCAAGGTTTCAAGGGAAATCCATACAAAGTGTTGTATGGAGACACAAAAGAGATGGTGTCAATGACGAGAGAATCAAGATCCAAACCCATGGACACGTCCTCAGACGATATTATCCCACGCGTCCTGCCATTCCACCATCATAGCGTCCACCTTCATGGTATGAGTTTTTCTTTGGTTTTTACTCAACCAAATATGGAAATAAATATTTTAAAAAATTAATTATAATAATATTTTTATTTTAATTCTGCTCAACTAAATACTTTAGGCAACACCCTTCTCCAAAAACTATGACCATTTCTTTCTTCAATAAATAAAGCTTTGTAACTCGATTTTTAACTCCCCAATGGTCTGAATTTTCTCTCCTCTCTATCTCTCCCTCTCAAACCCACCCTCCGGCCCCCTCCTCCCCCACTCCATGACCTTCGGCCGACCCAACACCACCATCTCTCATTCTTTCTCCCGATCTATTTTCTCAGAGCAAAACCCATGTACAAATTAATAACTCTCCAAAAACAACATAAAGAAAGAAAGAAATGAAAAAAATAAAAGAAAAGAAAGAAAGAATTTGAAGAAACAAGAATCAAAGTGTTGAATCTTGATGATTTATGTTATTTGTTAGTGCTAATTGAACAACCCATGTTGGATTTGCTTCAATTTTGTGGTGGATTTAATAGTTTTTAGAGAGAGAAAGGGGGTTTGTTTCAATTTTGTGATGGGATTGGTAGTTTTTAGAGAGAGAAAATAGAGGAAGAAGAAGAAGTAGAAGAGAAAAGAGGTTCTGATTTTTTTCATTTCTTTCTTTTCTATAGAGATTCAACACTGCAAACCCACTCCGGCGGCTTCCCATTCGGCCGGCGAAGCCATCTTCGGCATCCTCTCTTCCTCCTCTGTTCTCCCTTCTCCTCGTTCTCTTGTCGTCGCCTCGTCTCTCTGTTTGTTAGAGTTTGGTTCTCATCTGTTTGAGAGAGGAAAGAGAGGGGGAAGGAAAAAGAGAAACCAAAAAAGAAAAAAGAAAAAAAGAAAAAAGAAAGTGTAAAATTGACGTGGTTCATTTTGGCATGGCCGCTGGAACCATTTTAGGAAATCACGACAGAGATTCAAACTTCATAGATGTCAATACATTTGAGCTATTAGGGGCAATTAATTTTCAAGTTAAGGTGTGGTTTGGGATGTTATAAAAAAGTATACTTTTTGACTTTTTATGAAATATGAGTTGGATATGAGTTGGGTTTGAAGTGATGTGGTAGAGAGGTGATGTGATATATATTTATTAATTTTACTTAATAGAAATAGGCTAATAGTTTAGATTAAAAAATCAAATCAAAAATTTAAATTTTAAATTAATAAAATTAAAAACTCAGAGATTATTTTGTTATAAAGATCAAATTATAAGTTTTACTTATTTTTTTATTTATTTTTTATTTTTGTAATTTTTTCAATATTTTAATTATCAATATCCCCTTTCTAATTTGTCTAGGAATGATTAATATAGTGAAAGCCTCTCCAGCTAATTTAAAATTTGAGTTAAATACATTCAATAATTTTGACATCGTATCAAATCTAGATCTTAAGTGGTCTCAAGGCCAAATCTTAGTGACAAATTTATTTTTTTCTTTTCTCATCTCTGTGTAACCTCGACATGAAACCGGCAACATATAATCTAAGCATGAATTCTAATGCTGTGTTTGGTTAGGAGATTTAAGAAGGGTTTTGGAAATAGAAATAGAAAAGGTAAGCGAAATGTGAATAAAATTTGTATAATAAAGTAGGATAGTTTTTGAATTTGTCCTACATACATTTGTCCTACTAGGATATTTGGACGGTTCAGATCTATTCAAATTATAAAACGTCTGAGATATATTTTTCAAAAAATATCCTACATGTACATTTTCTATTTTCCCGTTTCTCTCTTACTTTTTCCTTTTCTGACCTATCCTTCTATGATCTCATGATCACACATTCCTCTCTCTTTTCTTTTTCTTTATTTTCTATCATTTTTAGTTTTCTCTCTATTTGTTTTTTTATTTTTTTTATTTTCTCCTTTTTGATCACTTATTTTTATTCATATTATACGGAAAAGTCTGCGATCCCAGAATTAGGAGCCAGATTTTGCTGTGTGTAGTGGAAATTATATTAATGAATTTTTTAGTGCACAAATTAACTGAATTTGAACGATTAATTATTATTTTTAAATATATTAAATACCTGTTATACTTCATAAATTTAGACCTCACATGAATTTTTAATATCTATAGAATAAAGCATGATGATTTTTGAATTTGTTCTACACATATTTGTCCTACTAGGACATTTGGACGGTTCAGATCTATTCACATTATAAAACAACGGCTGAGATATATTTTTCAAAGAATGTCCTACATGTACATTTTCTATTTTCCTGCTTCTCTCTTTTACTTTTTCATTTTCGCACATATCATTCTATAATCCCATGATCCTACCTTCCTCTCTTTTCTTTTTATTTTTTTATTTTCTATCATTTTTATTTTTCTCTTTATTTATTTTTTATTTTCTTCTTTTTGATCACTTATTTTTATTCATATTATATAGAAAAGTCTACGATCCCAGAAGTAGGAGTCAGATTTTACTGTGTATAGTGAAAATTATATTAATGAATTTTTTAGTGTACAAATTAAATGAATATTTTTTTTAGAGGGTACATAAATTAAATGAATTTGAATAATTAATTATTAATTTTGAATATATTGAATGCCTGATGTACTGAGTAAATTTAGATCTCATATAAATTTTCAACATATTTTAAGAAAATAGGACTGTTTTTGAATTTTCAACATATTTTTGTCCTATTAGGATATGTGGATGGTTCAGATCTGTTCAAATTATAAAACAATAGCTGAGATATATTTTTCAAAAAATGTTCTACATATACATTTTCTACTTTCTTGCTTCTTTCTCTTACTTTTTTTTTTCTCACACCCCTCCTTTCATAATCCCATGATCCCGCCGTCCTCTCTCTTTTCTTTTTATTTTTTTATTTTCTCCCGTTTTCATTTTTCTCTCTATTTGTTTTTATTTTTTTTTATTTTCTCCTTTTTGTTCAATATATTTTACACATATTTCCATACAATGTATGTATGCCCGTAATACATTAGGGCATTACGGGCGTACATATAATTTTCATATAATTATATAAGTAAAAGTAGTATTGTATGTATGCCGGTGAAAATTGTATGTATATTAGGCACATCTATCTATTTAGTTATATATTATATAAGTAAAAGCGAGTTTCGTGAGGAGTTTTGTAAGAACTCCAAAATTTTATAATAAATTTGTGATTTTATCAAATTAAAAAATAAATTTAAACAGTGTTGAGATTACAACTATATTCTAATCATAATATTACTTACACTGTGCCTTCAGGTACGGGCATACGCTAGTATACTTATATTTCATTTAGTTTCACACACCTTTTTCCTTTTCCTTTCCAAATCTTTCCCCAAATTTCTCAACCAAACACAGTGTAACAGTCCATCTAGTTAGTGCCAATTAATTTCAAATTGAATACCTTCATTAAAATTCGTCTTTCATTTTTTTCTCACCTCGGCAAATAATGGCCAAAACTTTCAGGTAAAGATTACTTTCAATGGATGGGCCCAACACCACGAGTAAACATTGCAAATCCTAAACTGATAAAGGAGATATTGTTTAACTACGAAATCTTTCAAAAGCCACTAAGAAACCCACTTGGAAGGTTGCTAGTGACAGGGGTTCTATCGGTGGAGGGTGACAAATGGGCTATGCACAGAAACCTTCTCAACCCAGCCTTTCATCTAGAAAAGCTAAAGGTAATTAAGCTGTGTTTAAATCATGGATTGAACATTCATCTGTTTCTCTTCCTTGGAATTGCTTTTCATAATCGAGGTGCTTAATAGTGTGTTTGGTGTTCGTTATGTAGCATATGGTTCCAGCTATGTGCTCAAGTTGTAGCGAGATGATAAGCAAATGGGAAGTGCTAGTCTCATCAACAAAAGGGTCATGTGAGGTTGATGTACAGCCTTATCTCGATAATCTGACAGCTGATGTGATTTCTCGAACAACATTGGGTAGTAATTATGAAGAAGGAAAAAGGATATTCCAACTCCAAAAAGAACAAATTGACCTTACCATACAACTCATGCGATCAATTGACATTCCAGGCTGGAGGTATGTTTGAAATTCTATCATGATCGCAGAAATTAAAAACAGAAAGAAAATACAAAATAAATATGAATGGATACGATTTTACAAAATTTGTGGGTAGAACCCACCTTCATCTCTTTGATAAGATATAATTAATTGCATGTAGGTTTCTACCAACAAAGACAAACATGAGGATGAAAGCAATCTATCGTGAAGTGGGAGATTTGTGGAGCAATATCATTAATAAAAGAGAGCGGACGATAAAGGAGAATGATGAAGATAGTGACTTATTGGGAATGCTATTGAAAACAAATTTGAAAGAAATTCAAGAAAAAAGAAACAAGAACATCACACTGACTACAAAAGAGGTGATTGAGGAGTGCAAGCTATTCTACCTTGCTGGGCAAGAGACCACCTCAGCTTTGCTTGTATGGACAATGATCTTGTTGAGTAAGTATCAAAAGTGGCAAGCTCTAGCTAGAGAAGAGGTTTTGGCAGTGTTTGGAGACAAGAAACCAGACTCTGATGGATTAAATCAACTCAAAACTGTGAGTATTTTCTACATAAATCAAATTTTGGATTTTTACTCAAATTTATAGAATTGTGTACTCAGTTTTTTTTTTTGCCTATCATGATCTACATATTTTTATTTTCGATGAAATGCCATATCATTTTTTTATTTTATACAAAGGATGAAAAATATAATGCTAACTGTGCTAACAGTTGGGTTATGCCGTGCAAAGTATTAAATAAATATTTTTAAAAATCTTATCCATCTATATACATTTTGTGTGTAGGTTTGTGATAAGATTTTGTATTCACAGTAGAACTGTGTAATAACTTTTGTTTTTGATTCATCTTCCTACAACCTTTGTATTGCAGATGACCATGATTCTCTACGAGGTTCTTAGGTTATACTCACCAGCAGTCGTCCTTAGCCGAACTATACACAAGAACACGAAGGTAGGAGAACTTGTTCTACCTCCTGGAGTGGAAATTTCATTGCCAATTCTTGCAATACATCATGATCGTGAAATTTGGGGCAAAGATGCAACGGAGTTCAAGCCTGAGAGATTTTCTGAAGGAGTTACAAAGGCAACAAAGGGTCTGGGCTCATTCATTCCTTTTAGTGGGGGTCCTCGTATATGTATTGGACAAAACTTCTCAATGATGGAAGCAAAAATAGCCCTGGCAATGATTTTACAACGTTTTTTATTCCAGCTTTCTCCATCATACGTGCACGCTCCTACTCTTTTTTTAATACTCAAACCCCAGCATGGTGCTTACTTGATCCTACAAAAAATTTAGGATTTGATCAATCTTTGTAATGATAATATGTAAAATGAGGATCTTTATGTAGTGGTTATCATAATTAGTATCATGTCAACATTTTATTATAATATTTCTCATATGCTTCAAAAGTTCAAATACTAGATTACCTCCCTCAACTATATCTTCTTCCTTCCTCGTCATGTTTATCCATTAACGTTAAGGTATGGCAACAAAATGAATATCAAGAAACAATCATCATCAGATCAAGATTGTGAAAAAGTTGAGCCCAAAAATATTATTTTGTTTGTTTCCACTACTGAAGTGCAAATAAAAGTACAAACATTTATCGAGATTCCTGCCCCCTTTCCCGGCTGGTATCCCTCTATTCTAGGTGAGGTTGTCCAACCCAACTGGCCAACCACCAAAACCCATCACCAAGCCCTGAACGGTACCATTGCCCCATCCACTATATTGGTTTGGGCCAGTGCTCAAATTTGACATTCTGGACCCGCAACAACTACCTATAGCCCCTCTCACTCTCTTGCTCGGGATCAAGTCCATTTGGTAGCATGCATTTATAGTTTAAAAACTGTTTGAAAAAATAATTTTTTGAGTTGAAAAAATAATAATTTTAAATTTTAAGTTAAATTTTTTCCATGAACTTTAATCATCTCTAAATGCCTAAATCATTAAGTCATCCAACCCGTTTTCTAAAGTTTACTAGGAAAATTTATAAAAAAAACAAAAAAGTTAATGCATGTCTCAATACATATATTATATAATAAATAGTTAACATAGTCAGTGTTATATAAGATATTAAAATTAAAATGTCAACATCCTAACATCATCGATGTAACTAATGTTTAAAAAAGTTATTGTCAAAAAAAAAAAATGTTAAGGTTCGTTTGGCAAGAGCTAAATGGGGCTTTTTTTTTGGCTATTTTAGTCACAAAAGACAAAATAGGCTATTTTAGTCACAACAAACAAAACATCACATCCAAACCATAATCATTACACTCTTCTCTCACAAAAAAATCAAAAAAACCAAAAAGTCCTTCCCAAACTAAGCTTTTTAGCCCAGGCTAAAAAAGTCAAAAAAGTCAAAAAGTCAACCCACTTCTCAAACGGAGGCATTGCTTAAAATAGTTATGTGCTGGCACAACTCAACTGAAATGTGAAAGCCTTATGTCACGGATAAGGTGTTCCCTAAATTTATTGTTTTGATGATAAAAGATTATTTGATTGTTCATTTTTTTTATTATTATTATTTTTTTCTCTTGACAAAAGATATAATTAACAAATAAAACATATAAAATAGTTTACAAAAATGTCCTGTTGAATTTCCCCAGTATATATATACTTCTATTTTTATTAAATAATAATAATAATAAACTCTTTTTTATCGGAAATTATCTAATAGGTTCCGCTGTCTTAGTGTTTATCTAATAACACTTTGTATTTTGTTCACTGTGTTCTTATTTTTTGAACCATGTAATTACTTAGTCTCATGCTATTGGGTGGGCTCACAGTTAACATGGAATTCTCAAAATACAAGATAATTTACTTATTTTTTTATTGAGTTTTCAAAATTTGTTTCTGAAAAATTTTCTTTTGATTTTTAGATGGAAGTAATTTATAAATATTTTTTTTAATCTTTTATAATATTTAATTTCATCGAATTAGTTTCCTACTCACAAGTGTTTAATTTATCCTGTTCTAGAATCCTAACTCCCTTTTTTTTTTAGACCCCTTTTCATTCTTTAGTTATACTTTTTAAATTTCACAATTTTTCCCCCCTAAAGTCAACTGTCTTGCGTCTCTATATTCAGTTTTTTTTTTTTTTTTTTTTTATCAAGTTCGAACTTTTCTAATTTAATTAAATAATGCATCCACTCTTTTTCATCATATTTTTTTTTTGCATAAACTAAATATATCAATTAAATATGTATATTTTTATTTTTAAAAAGCTCACATCATCGTATGTCAGTTAATCAAATATATAATTTTGAAATTTTAAAAAAAAATAGATAAAATCTTTCATATAAGTTAAATTATTTTATAAATTCGTTATTAACATGATGTGTTACTTATAGCAGATAAACCCTAATACAAGCAAATTTCCCAATTCTGATGGATGGAAATTTAGAGTAAATTACATCCACACCCCTACATTTTAATAGAGATTATTTTTTCACATTGTCTTAATTACAACCCCTTCATGTAATTTTTAATCGCATTTTCATGTTGGATTCCAGAATACTCTTATTGAGGATGAATTCTTTTTTTTTTTTTTTTTTTTTTTTTTTTGAGGACAAGATGACTTCTATTTCAATGTTTAATTCCTTACTTTTGTTATCTATAATTCTCTGACTTTCTGGGGGATAAAATCGTCGACCAAGCCAATTACAAATCAATTGCTTCTACCAACTATAATTAAAAATAGTGGTTATTCTCTCTCTTTCTTTTTTGGAAAATTACAGGCAGATGGGAGAAAGGAAAAAATACCCCACACATGAAGAGGTGCAAGTAACACTTACACCCCTACAACCTTTCATTTACAACCCACCACATACACACTTGCACGGGTAAATTTTTTTTCCTTTTTCTCTAGTTCCCTTTTTTTTTTTCGGTTGACAGTGATTGTATGGTCCAGAGTACATCCGTATAGCATTCTATTATCCTATATATACCAACCTATTGAGGTACACCCCCCCCTCTCTCTCTCTCTCTCAATTGCATGCAGGTTTCTACCAACAAAGACAAACATGAGGATGAAAGCAATCTATTGTGAAGTGGGAGATTTGTTAAGCAATATCATTAATAAAAGAGAGTGGACGATAAAGGAGAATGATGGAGATGATGACTTATTGGGAATACTATTGAAAACAAATTTGAAAGAAATTCAAGAACAAGGAAACAAGAAGAACATCACACTAACAACTGAAGAGGTGATTGAGGAGTGAAAGCTATTCTACCTTGCTAGGCAAGAGGACCACCTCAGCTTTGCTTGTATGGACAATGATCTTGTTGAGTAAGTATCAAAAGTGGCAACCTCTAGCTAGAGAAGAGGTTTTGGCAGTGTTTGGAGACAAGAAGCTAGACTCTGATGGATTAAATCAGCTCAAAATTGTGAGTATTTTCTACACAAATCAAATTTTGGATTTTTACTCAAATTTATAGAACTGTCTACTCAGTTTTTTTGCCTATCATGCTCTACATATTTTTATTTTAGATGAAATGCCACATCATTTTTTTTATTTTATAAAAACATGAAACATATAATGCACAAATGTAATTCTGAAAGTTCACCAATAGTATAGTTTTAGAGTAATACTAACAGTTGCCGTGCACAGTATAAAATAAATATTTTTGAAAAATCTTATCCATCTATATACATTCTATGTGTAGGTTTGTGATAAGATTTTGTGTTCATAGTAGAACTGTGCTACAACTTTTGTTTTCTATTTATCTTCCTACAACCATTGTATTGCAAATGACCATGTTTCTCTACAAGATTCTTAGGTTATACCCACCAGCAGTTGTCCTTAACCGAACTATACACAAGAAGACAAAGGTAGGAGAACTTGTTCTACCTCTTGGAATAGAACTTTTGTTACCAATTATTGCAATCCATCATGACCATGAAATTTGGGGCAAAGATGCAATAGAGTTCAAGCCTGAGAGATTTTCTGAAGGAGTTACGAAGGCAACAAAGAGTCCAGGCACATTCATTTCTTTTAGTGGGGGTCCTCGTATATGGATTGGACAAAACTTCTCAATGGTGGAAGCAAAAATAGCCCTAGCAATGATTTTACAACATTTTTCATTTCAGCTTTCTTCATCATACGTGCACGCTCCTATTCTTTTTTTAACACTAAATCCCCAACATGGTGCTCACTTGATCCTACAAAAAATCTAGGATTTGATCGATCTTTGTAATGAAAATATGTAAAATAAGGATCTTTATGTAGTGGTTATCATAATTAGTGTATTACAACACCTAATATTATCCTGCCATGTCATCATTTTATCATAATATTTTTTTTATGCTTCAAAAGTTCAAATACTAGATTACCTCCCTCCACTATTCTTCTATGTTCTTCCATCAACTCATCTTCTTCCTTCTTCGTTATGTTCATCCATTAACATTAAATCTAGGATTTGATCATCTTTGTAATGATAATATGTAAAATGAGGATCTTTATGTAGTGGTTATCATAATTAGTGAATTACAACACCTAATATTATCCTGCCATGTCATTATGTTATTATAATATTTTTTATATGCTTCAAAAGTTCAAGTACTAGATTACCTCCCTCCACTGTTCTTCTCTGTTCTTCCACTAACTCATCTTCTTCCTTCCTCATCATGTTTATCCATTAACGTTAAGGTATGGAAACAAAATGAATATCAAGAAACAATCATCATCAGATCAAGATTGTGAAAAAGTAGAGCCCAAAAATATTATTTTGTTTGTTTCCACTACTGAAGTGTAAATAAAAGTACAAACATTTATGCTAGGTGAGGTTGTCCAGCCCAACTGGCAAACCACCAAAACCAATCACCAAGCCCTAAACGGTTCCATTGTCCCATCCACTATATTGGTTTGGGCCAGTTCTCAAATTTGACATTCTGGACCCAGAACTACCTATAAGCCCCTCTGACTCTCTCAAGTTCATTTGGCAGCATGTATTTATAGTTCAAAAACTCTGGTTGAAAAACTAACATATATATATATACATCTTAATATATATGTGAAGATATTAGACAAAAATCAAAAGCAAAATACAAAATGGTCCATTTAGCTAGATGTCAACTCCTAAATCATTTTGAGGATAGTAAATAGACATTTCCCCCCTTGATTTCAGTCCAATTTCTGAAAGAACATCATGAATTGGATTGAATTGACACCTTGAAAACTCAAGGGTACAACTGATGCAATTGGACTTATAAGGATTATATTGACAAAAGAGGACAAATTATAGGGATCATTGTCCTAATTTTTTGTTTTTCTTGTTTTAGTTTTTGTGATCCACTGCTCTGTTAGTAGCGTTATTGATATGCCATTGCATTGGCCCTGCTTGATATTGTTTAAAAAGGTTGATTATAACTTAATTTAATTTGAGAGTTTGTGTCAGACTAGTTAGTACAATTTTTGCTTACAACTTATTGAGCAAAAATAGTTTAAATAAGCTAAAAAAAAATGAATTATCTGAAAGTTAGAAAAGGGATACTTTTTATTTATGCTTTATAATTGTCAGTTTTTAACTTACAATAAGTTGTATCAAATAAGGACATTATACCTGCTTTTATTTTAATTTTTTTTTTCTATGCTTATACCTAATTTTATATTAATGTTGCCTTAGAAAACTGATCATGGAGATTACAATCCTCTAGAGAATTTGAAGGTGTTATGTACCAATTTGGACTTGAATGATATCAGACAAACGATTTTAATTACTTTCATTTTTAAAGTGGCCACCCATCTCTGCAATCTTCAAATCATCAATTAGGTATGTTGTTCAAAAACCTTGGATATTTCTAAGAAAATTTTAGGTATAGGGTTAAATACATTACTATTCAACAAAGTACGTGTTCTATATAATTTTAGTTATTGATATTTCAATTGCATTAATTTAATCAAAAACTCATTGAATCTGTATTTAAATAGTTCCAAGTGCCGTTTTCATACAAAAATTTGGATGAAAACAAAATTGAGATAATTTAAACACAAAACAGAGATATTTTTGTCCAAGTTAGATAATTTGCATGGAAACAATACTAAAACCATATTAAATTGACACAATTAAAATATCAATCAATAAAATGAAAATTGACAATATATTTAATGATACAAATTGAATTTTCTCGATCAGGTGAGCAATGAAGTCGGCCAAGAAAATGCTTCAGAAAATTTCCAACTTCCATATCCGAAACACAAGTTTTGGAAGGAAAAGCAACTTGACAGTATCTCACATCACCTGAGGGCGGTCCAGATTGTCGGTTTCATTGGCACAGAGCGAGAAATGAGGTTAGTTTCTCATCTCATTAGGAATGGCACCATGTTGGATCAAGCTGTGGTCCAATGCAGTGATGATTGTTCAAGACAAGGAAGAATAGCCACAATGGGCTTGCTATCTCTGCCTATGGGGCTTCTATCAATGTCTGTGTCTATGTTACTTGGAACGTTGATCGTTCCAGTACGTGGAACAGGAACGGGAACGGGAACATGGAACGTCACATGTTCTAAAATAGGGTATGATTGGGGTAAACTTTATATATTATATTTAAGAATTTAATGTACTTCTAGAGTAATTTTTTTTTTTAAACTATTAGACATATAATACCATGTAATATTTTTTATGAGTATTATGACCCATTTTTTGATTTTTTGTCCTGTCAAAACTTACCCATCTTAGATTTTAGTTCATTATATTTGATTTTTTTTTCCTCCTAAGGTAATATTTGAGGACATATATTAAACAAAACTTTTGGGATCATTTTGAATTACTAAATTTACCGTTTTGGAATGGAAGTATACCATGTTTCGGAACGTGCATACCAACACATAATTCGCTAGGGTATTAGTGTTTTGTGGTAATATAGGTCTATATAGTCCTCAAGCCTGGGAAAGACCATATAGCCAAGGTTGGTGATGATCATTTTCAAAATGGGGTATTGACTCTCCACTAGTAGTTTGCTAAAATATTTAGGATGTTGTAAAATTGAATTTCATAAACTCGGAGCATTATGTTAAGTGTTGTATTTTTGTTATACATATTTTAACTCTGTTCTGCATTATACACATAAATTGTTTTGGAGAATTTGAATATGTTTTGGTTAAAGTAATCTGATCGTATTGTGAATATTGTCAGGTATTAGAGATATATCTTTAAAAAATGACAAATTACACTTATATTCTTTATAGTTTGACTCTTACATCAATTTAATCCTTATAATTCCAATTGTATTCATTTTACCCTTGAATTTTCATATTGCTTTAACACTATTAATATTAATGGACAAATCTTCTCATTGTTACATCAAAGTTGTTTGGATGATCAGTAATGAATGAAACTGCTGACTTTGGTCATTAACTCTATTAATATTAATGGACAAATCTTCTCATGGGTGGCAATTTTCCTTTGTGAATCTCATAATTTTTATGCGTTTCTTATAGAATAGAAAGGCTTCAATGCATCGCTTGACATTTACTTGTTAGGTTTTTGTCATTTTAATATTGATTCATTATAGTATATTGATAGGAATGAAAATTATGAATGTATTGACCAATCCCCAATATATAACCACTTCATAATTGATACAACTAATCCATAACTGATATAGTTGGTTCGATTGCTATAAGGCTTTTTTTTATTTTTTTAAAAAATTTTATCAGATTATATATAATTAAAAAAAATTTAGACGAGACGAAAGAATAGTTTTAGTCTGTCCTAACTTCATTAATAGAAATTGTGATAAACGAGAGGATATGAAGCTTTTGGAGGTAATATTGCACTCAGTGCACTGATTTTTATGCAGAGTATATACTAATTAATTTGATCTCTTAGCATTCGATTATTCTTTTCTTTAAAAAAAAAAATGGCAAAATGAGGTTTAAATTGAGTCTATTTATTTTATTATTTTGATGATATAAAAAAATACCAAAATCAGATCGAAACATATAGGAACCAAGAATAACGTAACAAGAACAACCATACTTCCCTTCATCATCACTTTAATTTATTAATTATTAATTGATAATTAACTAATAATAGATAAATAGAACTTTCACACTTTAGCCATTGCTAAGCTTGTTTATAACTAAAATTAGATGCTTAAGGCTGAATACTTACTTAGTGCTTCTCTCTTAGAATTTGTGCGTTTCGTGGGTATTATGGTTTGATTCTAAAGCATCTCATTGTCCTCACACCTACTCTTCCATCTTCAATTTTATTGCTAAAGGTGAGTCCCTTAAACCTTGTTTATGTCAAAAGTACAAATAGATGGCCTTTGCTAATTAAGGACCACTCCTTTAAGTCTTTTGTGTTATTTTTGACCTACAAATTTTATGTTATTTGTGTGCCACAAGTTTCATGGCCCTAAGGTTTTTCGTAAATAGATTATAGGGAAAATTATAAATTGGTGTAAATTATTAAAAGTAATTACAGCAATGTAGGGGTGCAATTAATTTTGTAAATTATTTGCATTACTTTTGATCATTTAGACTAACTTATAACTCCTCTAGATTCACCAAGGATCCTTTAGAGTGAATTTCCCTAGAGTGATCCCTAAAGTGCAGATCCAACGGCACAAAATTGAAGTTTGAATTTTTTTTTATTTTTTATTTTTCAAATTATATAGATGGTGACTTTTGTGCCGTTGGATCTGCACTTTAGGGATCACTCTAGGGAAATTCACTCTAGAGGATCCTTGCTCCTTTAGATTATGTGATGGTCATGTTTGGATGGCCCATTTTATGCCTCTATTGGTGGGTGTTCCGTCAAGGATTGACACATGAGCTTAATAAATAGTTGTGAGATGGCTGTAAACAAGTGAAGTAATAATTATTTAAATCTGGTTAAAAATTTAAGGAGCATTTATACACAAGTTTTAAGTAATGAACTTATATTCCATTGAGTTCTAATTAGGATATTTTGGATCTTTAAGTTCATTAAATTTTAGTAGTCGGAATTACCCTTCAAATAATAATTATTCATCCTTTATGATTATCTATAAAGGAATATAATGATTTGACATTTATTTTGATTTTCAAAACTTTAAAATATTAACTTTCAAATTGAAAAAACTAAAAAAAAATTAAGTGCAAATATATATATATATAAATGAAAAAATTGAATTATATTTTGGTGCAAAATTGAAAATTTTGGGTCTATAAAGGAGTATAATAATAGAACATTGATGTGCAAAATTATTAAAAAAAAAAAAAAAAAACTTTTAAAAATGAAAAAACTGATAATATTCTCAGTTTAAAATTGGAAAAAAAATGTTAATATTCTTGGTTTTGTTGAATAGTTGAATCAGACTAATAAGTAGAAGGGCAAAAATGTTTAATCTCATGCTCTTTTTTTTCATCAGTTAATGAAACAATTATCTGGAATATTATTATGCAAAATTGATAATGTTCTTAATTTTTAAAATTGAAAAAAACTGATAATGTTATCAATTTTACTAAATATGACTTATTGATTCAAAAAATATTAAATAGGATATGAGTTACCATAACATTTGTAAATATAACTTTTAGGTAATTAACTCTAAATTTAATTTGTGCTCTAGTTCAGTTTGCTTATTTTTAAGTTGATTTTAATTCATTTTTAATGGAGTTGGAGTTCGAGTAATTTTTTTATTTTATTTCATAGTACATATAACCAAGTTTGAGATTAGATAAAAAAATTACTTCTCGGAGAAAAACAAAAAAACTCTGAGAACACAAAATTAGAACATAGAAGCAATAATAGATGTGAGACTAAGGCGTATTTTGAAAAGATAGTTAAAAGTTACTTTTTTATTTTTTTTAATTTTTTGTGAGAGAAGAAAGTGGGTTAAAAGTTGATAAGTGACTTTTAAGTCACTTTCCAAAAAAGGCCTGAAGATGGGATTCGCATGAATCTCAAAAGGTTAACCAAAAGGTAAAAATTTGAGGATAAAGTCTTGAGTGTGAATCACATTAACGGGCCATTGGAGGTTTATGGACCCTAAGATTAGTTAAGGTGCATGCAAACTAATTTAGACACTCGGTTATAAAAAAAAATAAAATAAAATGAGGCAATTATAAAAATTAAAAAAAAAAAATCCTTAGAATTAGTTAAGGTTCGCACAAGTCAACTTAGATATTCAATTATTAAAAATAAAATGATGAGATTCACATGCAATCTCTCATGTAGGTTCAATTATTTAATTTTAAATCAATCTGTGATTGTTTTTGTATTTCTAACACAACTTAACAAGAAATGGTTGTTGAAAAATTATTATAAAAATATAGATAATATAAACTATATAATATATATTTATTTACATTTTTGGAGTATCAATGCATCCGAGGATCACATTGAAATTACAAGTTTTTTTTTTTTTTTTTTTTGGGGGGGGGGGGGGGGGGGGAGGGGTGTGTGTGTTTGGGATGGGTCTGAGCAACAATCTACATTAGAATGGTCCTCGTTCTATATTCGCAGACCTAGCATGATGCGAATGGTGATTGCATTGACTAAAAGCAGATTCCCCAACCTAAACAATTAAAACAACAACATCAATAAAAATACTAATTAAAGTTGGATTCTAAACATCGAGAATGGCTAATCAATTTATTATAGTTTTTTTGTTCATTGTTATATAATTTGAAAATAATTAAATAAATAAAAAAAAGAAGGTAATACTTACTGCCATCAACTTAGGACAAAGTTTATTATAACTTTGATTAATAAAGATTGAAACGGTGATACCTTGTTATTATTGACCAATAAAATTTTGTAAATAGGAGAATGGCTAATCAATTTATTATAATTTTTTTGTTCATTGTTATATAATTTGAAAATAATTAAATAAATAAATAAAAAAAGAAGGTAATACTTACTGCCATCAACTTAGGACAAAGTTTATTATAACTTTGATTAATAAAGATTGAAACGGTGATACCTTGTTATTATTGACCAATAAAATGTTGTAAATAGGATTAAATGGATATTTCTTATTTTTCACTAACTTTCTTCTTCTTCTTCTTCTTCTTCTTCATAGATTTGTTGTTTTCCACTAACTTAATCAATGTGTATCATTCTCAGTCAAAAAAAAAAAATTAATGTGTGTAAGTAAGTCCAAACTCACACCAATCACACCCTTATCTTGAATTTTGAACTCAGGATAAACTCTGCAAACAATAAAGCACACCAATGATTAAGTGGAAAAAAATATTATAGACAAACATTTTTTTTTACAGTATTTTATATTATAGAAAAAAATATTATAGACAAAAAAATTTTTTTTATAGCTTTTTGGTTATAATCAGCTTTTGAGAAGATGGTTATAATCAGCTTTTTGGGCAGATGGTTACAGAAAAAAAGTATTTTATATTTTGGAAAGATGATTATAATCAGCTTTTAATCAGCTTTTTGTGAGAGAGGGAAGTGGGTTATAATCTGGGAAGTAAATTATAACCCACTTCTCAAAAGACCCCAAAGACGTTAAAGTCTATTAATAATTTTTTTATCTGCACAACTATCTTTGTATCTATTAGGTTTTTTTGTTTTTGGTCTATAATAATAAAAAAAATATAATAAGAACTCCGTCTATGTAAACATTCAATGTGTTTTGTTTGAGTTTTTTAGATTAAATTTTATGAAAATTGAGTTTTTTGGTTTTTGTATTTTTTTATTTTTAGTGAATATTTTTAAAATTTTAAACAATTTTTTTACTTTTTTAAATGCACCTTATTTAGGTGTATCTAAAACGTAAAAAATTTATGAAAAAATATTTTAAAAAATTAATAAATACATAAAAATATAAAAAAATGTATTAAATTCTCGTATTTTTTTTTATATTTTTGATATTTAGTAAATTTTTAAAAGGTTTTTTTCACAATTTTTTACTTTTTAAGTATATTTATGTTAGATATGTCTCAAAAGTAAAAAAAAAAAATTGTTTAAAATATTAAAAAAATTAATAAAAACAAAAAATACGAAAAATAAGAAAATAAAATTTTTTAAAAAGTATTTTTAAAAAAGAGGAACCAAGCAAAGTAATATCATACTTGATGTAAGTCTCTATTTTCAAAAAAAAAATTAATTAATTAATTAATAAATAAAAGACCTTCCCCATTGATTAGAACGAAGTCTTTATGCCTCAAAATATTCAACCTCACTGTCCCTTCACATTCTAACAAAATCTGAGCCATTTGTATCATTACCACTCAGCACCATAGAAGTCCATAGAGTGGTCACGAATTAACTGTACTACCGCTCTGAAACCCCGGCAGATCTACAACTGAACCCCAACACCCCCTCCCTAAAATTGTATATATATATAATAAGATGATGCAATAAAACATAATAGCATGAGTTGGATCAACGTGCATGTGGCTTATTCTATCAAATATTTTCACAGAATCGTGTACAGATGTGAAATAAAATGAGTCTAACTAGTAAATTTTATGTGTATGTGAGTTCGACTTTCAGAGCAGCTTCATTCGATATTTCAAATTTGATATGATCTTTCAATGGTCATATTTCAATATCAAGTATCAATTTCATTCAGTGTGTCAAAAGCAAAAATTGATGTGGCTTTTGACATCATCTCTTCATGTCAATTTTGACATGAAGTCTTCTTGATGCTTTTATTATGGGGTAGTTTGGGATGTTTTTAAGTATAATTTTTGACTTTTTAGACTAAAAAGTTAAGGAAAAAAATGGTTGTTTAGGATAACTTTTTGTCTTTTTAAGAAAAATATGTATTAAAAAATTATATAAATTAGTGTATAGGAGAAGTTTGGACAGAGTAGGCAGTACAGTGGGCAGAGTAGTGTATAGGAGAAGTTTGCCTCCTTTTCGGGTATTGAATTGGACGGTGCTATTCGACCCGTAGGGGCACACCATGCGTCCCGTTTTGCTAATCGGAACCGTTGAATACTATATGCTTATAAAAAAATTACATTAATCGGATGTCGATAGCTATCTGATCGGATTAGTTTTTTGTCAACCGTTAACTATAACGCCATCAATTTTTTATACAAAATTGATTTGATCATGTAGTTAGCGATATCCGATCAACGTGATTTTTTAAGGCATATATTACTCGATGAGTTCTACACATTTAACGGTTCAGATTATCAAAACGGGACTTGTGATGGGCCCCCATAGGCCGAACAACAAACTCTTGTTTGCTTTTCTGCCTATTCCCTTTATACAAACGGTGAGCAGCTAAAGTACACAAACGGTGAGCAGCTAAAGTACAACTCACGTGACATGTGAGTTATATTTTTTTTTGTAAAATTATTTTTTTTAATATTATTTTAGTGAATAGTGATAACTTTTTTAATAATTTTTTGACTTTTTAATTTTTTTGAAGTGTGTCAAACCATCCCTTTTATTATTTTTTTCCCTTCTTTTCTTTTGTCTTCCAATCAAAGCATCCAACGGCGCAATTTGTGATGAATTATAGTTGTCAATCAACCTACATCATGTCATGGCTTTTCTTTTTTTATTTTAACCGATGGTAGTATTCTCTGAAAACAGTAATTATTTTGTTTGGTTTCAATTTTTAGAATTTATTTTTCAGAAAATTTTATTTTATCATTTTTCATATCTTTTTTGGTTTTCAGTAAATTTTTTAATATTTTAAGCAAATTTTTTTTTAATTTTTAGACACACTTAATATAAATACACTTAAAAAGTATAATATTTATGAAAATTATAAAAAAAATTCACTAAATATTAAAAATAAAAAAAATACAAAAATTTGGTACATTTTTCATATTTTTGTGTATTTATTAATTTTTTAAAATATTTTTTCACAAAATTATACTTTTTAGATAGGGAGCTTTTTTGATAAATCTCATTTTCAAGAGTTTTATTTCATCAAACTCATATTCTTTTTAACTATTTCATTAGATCCTATTTAAGGTAAGAAAATCAAAATACCATAAATCTCTCATACCCACATTAATGCTGATATTTAATGTTGATTGTCATTATATCTTCACTCCAAAAAAATACATTAATTACACACCACTATTTAATATTGATATATATTACACACATAAAATTAAACATGTTTCTTTATTGATGACGTGAATGTGAATGTTCACATCAGATGACGTTGTGATAAAGGTGATGTTAAGGTTCATATTAGTATTGCATCAAATTACACAATCACAAGCCTTAACTTGAAATAAATTTTTGTCATTGCGCTGTCAATTACATGATGTGAATATTCATACTAAAATATACGAATGTGAATATTCACAACACTACATTAGATGAGAGAGAATGTTCACATATTGTAAACGTTCACATTAATACATGTTGTGAATAAGAATGTGTTGTCAATTAAAAATAAGAAAGTTCACATGTTGTGAACATTCACATCGTTACATTAGATGCGAGAGAATTTTTCGAAAAGGTATTATGAACGTTTACATCAAATGAGTGATAATGTTCACATTATTTTTAATGTGTTGTCAATTAAAAATATATTCACATCATATGAGAGACAATGTTCACATTATTTTTAATGTGTTGTCAATTCAAAATATATTCACTTTATATAATAATATAAAATAATAACATCAATGTTATTTAATTTGTGTATGAAATTTCTTATGTCTTGGTCATTTCCCTTCTCTCTCATTCCCCAACATTCAATATCAATATTAAATATAAGGGCATAAGAGTCTAACAAAAATAGTGTAAATTAAGAAAAATGACTTTATGGAATAAAAGTATAAAACTATAAATACATTGGACTAAGTGGGTTAAAAAATTCCTTCATAAAGTTCTTGTTGGATTAAAACACTTCTAAATGAGATTTATCAATAAAAATCTCTTTTAGATATATCTAAGTAAGATGCATCTAAAAAAAATGCTTAAAACTTTTAAAATATTCACTAAAAATAAAAATAAAAATAAACGAAAAACAAAAAAAAAATTGAATTTTCAAAAAACTAAATTCAGAAAACTAAAACCAAACACACTAAATATTTTTTTAAGTAATAATGAATAAAATTTTTTGAATTTTGTCAAAAAAATTATTTTATAAATATAGCACTTTTTTTAAATATAAAATACTAGTTAAATGGCATCAACTTCTTTTAAAAATAAATTTATTTTAATTAGTAAAATAAAAGACCTTAAATTTAAAAAATAATATAATAATAGATTTAACATATTAGGTGGAGAGTTTCTATGTCAAATTGGTATATGTCAACTTACCACCTAAGCTTTCAAAAAAATTTGACATACAAAATTTTAAAAGTTTGGGTAAAGATGCTCTTGTGGAGATGCTCTTATGTCTCATTCTGCAAAATTTTTCTATGTTCTTGCTATGGCCTCTTTTGACATATATGTTAAAAGCTAACTTATTAGCTTTTTGACTTTTTTTTTAATCACATCACTTCTAATTTTTTGTATTTTTTTTTAAAAACGCCAAAAAGCCAGCTTATTAACATAATTTGTTGGGTAAATTTCACCGATAGTCCTTAGATTTTGTCTTTTATTTCATTTTGGTCCTCTACACTTTTAATTGTCTCAATTTTAACCTTTAATTTTACATTTTATGTCAATTTGGTTCAATTAATAATAATACTATTAGCATTTTTAATGAAAAATTATCACTGAAATAGTTAAGGTTAACTCAAATTGAGCAAGTTTATAATTTTACCTCTAAAAACATGATATATGCCACTCATGTACTTATTTTCCATGAAAAAATGTTAACAATTGTAATCAATTGTACTAAATTGAGACAAAATAAAAAATTTAGGATCAAAATCCAACCAATAAAAATTATAGGAATCAAAATAACACAATAACCAAAATACAAAAACTATGGAAAATTTTTCCTAATTTGTTTTTTTAGTTGTGCAAGGAATTTAGAAAATTTATTCATAAAAATATTCATAAAGAACAACGAATAATTGAGATTCATTTCATACGTGAATTTCACTAAATATTTTTTTAATCAACAAAAAATAGAATATTATTAATCATAAAAGCAGATACAAAGGAGAAGTTGTGAGGGAAAAAGTATCATTGTCAAACCTCACATCCCAACTAGGTTGGTACTGCTGGAATAATCTTCTGTGTAAATAAAATAAATAGAAACAAAACCAAACAAATAAATAAATAATGTACCGAATTTATTTATTGAACCAAATTAAAAGAAAATTCAAAGACCAAGTCGAGTGTGTGACACTCTGTCCTTAAGACAGATTCACCCCATTACGGTACTTACGGTTGTGTGGCGTCTATCTTCCAAGATACAATGATCTTCACAAACTTGTAGTAGCACTCTACACAAATTTGTACGGTGAACTAGAACCTTGTGTTCTTACTCTCTAAATTTTATTCTAAAACTAAAATGAAGAATAATGTACAAAATAAATACTGAACAGCAAAAGGTATTTTGCAGACTGATTTTCTGGATGCCTAAAACTGTTGGACAGTGCTGGATTAAATAGAGCCGAACAGGTGCAGAATTTTGAACTGAACAGATATGGTTTCAAAATGAACAGATGCATTCTAGAACTGAACAGATAACTGCTGGAAAAGTAGATCTGTTTGAACTGTTTGAATCTGTCAAACAGTGCAGTTTCGGACTATAACTGCTGGACAGTTATGAGTAGTTAATCTGTTACATAATTCGGACTGAAGGAGGCTCAAGTGTTGGACAAAAATTGGAATTCAAATTTGAATTAAATTCCCGCAATAATTTTTGAAAAAATTCAAATGAATTTTGTCCAAAAAATTAATATTAGAACCGACCCGACCCACAATCCACACTCGGCACGGACAGACGGCGGCGCGTGTGTGTGGTGATTTGGGCTAAGGTTCACTTTGTCCATAACCCTCCCTTCTACAAACTTGGGGTGCCCCTTGGGGCCCAACCCAAGTGTTGTAGACTAGAGCTTATATACACAAATAAACTCTCTTAAAGTTTCAATGTGGGACAACCCTTTCCAAAGAAACCCACATTTACTTCTTTAAATTTCCTATTCCACGAACCCGAAAACGACGTCATGTTCCCATTCACTCATAAATGGTTTTGACGAACCGTCTTCATCGTGTGACTTGCCACGCGGCAAGGAACACTTCACCTCTTCGGACCCACCCCAAAAGACGTTTGGGGCCCACTCAATTTTGGGCTCAAAGTTGGCCCAAAATATGCCTATATAAACCAATTTTTCCAACAGGTACTTCAAGAGCAACCAATCATGTGTATACCCAAAGCAAAGAACATACCCAAAGCAAAGAACAAAAGATTGGAGAGGTTCCAATACAAGAAAGAAGAGAGACAAAATAAATAAAAAAAAAAAAAATTTGGAGAGGTTCCAATACAAGAAGGATAAAAAAAATAAAAAAAAATAAAAAAGAAAGAAAGAGGGTTCCATCATCATATTATCAAGAAATATGGTGAGTTACTCTACTTCCCCTTTTTTGATAGAGCAAAATGCTTTACACCGTGAGATAGATAAGGAAAATGTTTGAGACTCTCATCAACTCAACTCATAATGATGTAATTTGACAAATGAGTTTTTGATTGATTATACATTCAATAATATGGGACCAACCACTCTTGTTACATCATTGTGAATGTATTTGTGGGTCTCTAGCGTTGTTGGTGTGGGATAATTACCGGGAAGTTTTATGATTGCACTTATTTATTTTTATTTTTTAAATAAAATTTCCTTAAAAATATGAAATTAAACATATAAGGAAATAGAATATATTTAGAGAGATTCAGAGAGTGCAAATTCCCTTATTATTGTTGCTTGCATCTACACAACTAACCTCTCAACCTCACTAGTATTTTAAATTTTAATAGAACCCAAAAATAAATAAATAAATAAATAAGTAATAAAAAAAACTAAGAAGCTCTTAACTACAAAACACCAAAAAATTGAAACCCCATGCTATTTACTTATAAGTCGTGAGTAACTTTTTTTATACGAATTTGTCCCTTATTTTGATAATGGGATCAAAGTGATAAATGATTAAAAAAAATTAGTTTTTTGAGTTTTGATTTATTTTTAGATTATTTATGTTAGTCTGTATTGAAATATGATATGAAATATATAAATAGTTGAATTGTAAATTTTAAAGATATTTTTATAATGACAAATGTATCATTGAAAATTATAGCAAAAACTTATTCGTAATAAGTTTAGTCTATGAGACATTGAGGTTGGCTTGTAACTGCTCCTTATGTTTACGTGTAATTAGGGTTGCAATTTGGGAAGATTAAGTCAAGTTAAGAGTCTATTTTATGTTTATGTGTAATTAGGGTTGCAATTTGGGAAGATTAAGTCAAGTTAAGAGTCTATCAAAGTTTAGTCTAAAAGTTTATCCAAAGTCCTAGCTCAACCTCTCCTCAAATTTGCTTACGTAAGTTTGAATCTGAGTTTATCTCAAAAAATTTGGACTAATTTAAATAATAGATTTGTAGTAATGCTATCTAATTTGGTTCAAGTTTTAACCCACTTAGATTGTTCTTTTATCATCAAAATTATTTTTTTTATAAATGAATAATACAGTACAAGCAATATAACAAAATTACACTAATTAAAAAAAAATTAGAATATAAACACCATTGTTTAAAACACACATTCTAAATTAGGTTTGCACATACATTAGCCAATCAAATACAAATCCCAAGCCAAGCCATTCACGTTAAGTTTAACTATTATATACCATGTTTTATTTATAATATGATGTGATATACTTAGATCATAAGTTCATTTACAGTATTATCCGCATTGTGTTGTTGCTGCTGTTGGCGTTTTTTGTAAATTTTTTTTTTTTTTTTTTGGTGGAGTTAACAAAAGATTTATTATTTTAGATAATTCCCATTAGCTTTTGAATTCCACTAAAAGAACGAAAGTGAAAAGGGAGAATAACGTAAGGGGAAGAGCATGACAATAGCTCATGATTTGATGTGTTTGTCCCACCCATGCCTATCATTAATTATTCTAACAAGCAATTGGTACACTATTATATTGTTGTGTGGTTGATTAAGCAAATTTTACTTTTTAACAAAATTTGGATTTGTCTACGACCTTTTATAATCCTAGAATATTTTAAGACTTTACATGGAGTAATATAAGATTTTATATGGTTTAGATCACGCCCAAAATAATAATACTACTAACAATAGGGTAATACTATGCACCATTGGTTATGACTCTTATGATATTTCTTTATGACCTATGGTGATATTAGCTATGGCATATTATAATGTTAGTTATGATATTATTTTAGTTATGATCTCAAAATTTTTTTATTATATCTCATTTTGTGGTTATAACTTTTTTTTTTTTTTTCTTTTACTTACAATACTCGTAGAATTGAATTATGACATTTCAGATAATCAAACTCACAAATATCATAACTTACATATGATACCTACCCTTTTCCCCACAACAATAATTGATTTTTGTCCTAAACTAATGCTGAAAGTTGATGTACTTGTGATGTATCTAATCTTCTACTCATATCTCACTACAACAAAATACATATTTGGCGACTAAAATTGGCGACTAAAAAAAAATTAGTCGCCAAAAGTTGGGGAATTGGCGACTAATAATTTTTTTAGTCGGCAAAAGTAAAATATTTAGTTACTAATTTTTTTTTGTCAGCGTATATTGATTATTAGCGACTTAAAAAAAATTTAGTCGCTAAAAATTCCAGAATTGGCGACAAAAAAAAAATTTAGTTGCCGTATATTGAGTTTTGGCTACTAAAAGCATTTAGTCGCCGAATGAAAAATAAAAAATTATTTTTTTGTTTTTGGCGACCAAACTTTGGTTGCCAAAAACTTAGTTTCAACAACAAAAAAATTTTTTAGTCGCCATATATTGAATTTTTGGCTACTAAATTATTTCATCGCTGAAAGGAAAAATAAAAAATTATTATTTATCTTGAATGTTAAAGGTTGTGATCCCTTTTTAATCTTCCCTATTTATGCATTTTTCCGCACCTCAGATGTACTCTTAACCGCATAATTTTTTGAAATTATCAATTTATTAGGTAAATTACACTTATCCCCTAAAGTTTTATTCATTTCCCATTTTGGCCCTTTAAGTTTGATTTTTTCACATTGACCCTTTATCTTTACAATCCTTCCGTTCTTTATTACTTCCGTTCTTTATATTTTTTCACATTTTGGCCCTTCCCATTTTCTTTACATTTTGGCCCTTTACATTTTGGCCCTTCCCATTTTCTTTACATTTTCTTTACATTTTGGCCCTTCCCGTTCTTTATATTCTTTACATTTTGGCCCTTTATCAATTTATATTTTTTCACATTTTGGCCCTTCCCATTTTCTCACTTCCGTTCTTTATATTTGCAATCCTTCCCACTTTAGCCTTTTAAGTTTGATTTTTCTCACTTTGGCCCTTTATGTTTGTAACCTTTCTCACTTTGACTCTTCATGTTTGCAATCCTTCCCACTTGACTCCTAAACTAACTTTCATCCAAAAAGTAGCAGAATTTGTTACATCCCTAACACATCAGCTTCATATGTGATGTAAAAAATTCACTGAAGATGCAAAAAATTTTTGTTTTCTATTTTTTATTTTTTGCATCTTTAGTGAATTTTTTTACATCACACATGGAGTTGGTGTGTTAGTGATGTGGCAGATTTTGTTATTTTTTTTTATGGAAGTTAGTTTAAGAATAAAATAGGAATAATTGCAAAGATGAATGGCCAAAGTGGAATGGATTGCAAATATGAATGACCAAAGTGAAAAAAATTAAACTTAAAGGGCCAAAGTGGGAAGGATTGCACATATAAACGGCCAAAGTGAGAAAAATTAAACTTAAAGGGCTAAAGTGAGAAATAGGTGAAACTCTAAGGGGGCATAGTGTAATTTACACTATGCAATTAGAAGTGTATTGATCAAAAGGGGAAGATAAAATGGTAAAATGGTCGTTCAAGAATCTCTATTAATTTCTTCTTCTTTTTTCTTTATTTTTTTCCCCTTTTTGGTATATTAGAGGGGAAGAGGAGATTTAAATTTGTGACTTTTTAGTCAGATACATAAATTTTAATAACTAGGCTAATTTCAATAATTAGTCTTCATTAATTTGGTCATTGACGAACACTGACAAAGGATATGTTCTCTAGTTTACCTTTTGTCTTTTTGCATAACCCCATAGTGATCCAAAAAAAATTTTTTTTTTTGCATATTTCTTGCAGAATATGGTACCAGCAATCTATTTGAGTTGCAGTGAGACGATGAAAAAATGGGAGGAGTTAGTATCAGAAGAAAAAAATTTAAAAAAAAAAAAAATCATACGAGTTGGATGTAAGGCCTTATCTCTATAATTTGACATCTCTCTCGAACAGCATTTAGAAGTAGTTATGAAGAAAGAAGGAGAAGTTTTAAACTCCAAATTGAACAATCTCATCTTTTGAGCAAAGCTCAACAATCATTAATTCCAGGATCAAAATATATGTGTCAAATATAATGTAGTAATTTGGTAAATAGCAATTGAAAATGTCATACAAAAAATAAAATGAAAAAAAACAATTTTGAGTTTGTTTTGAATTCCATTTTAGGTTTCTACCAACAAACATGAATAGGAGAATGAAAGAAATCAACAACGAAGTGGAAGCACTTGTAAGGGAAATAATCAATGAGAAAGAGAAAGCCATGAAAATGGGAAAAGCTGGTTGGAATGATAATTTATTGGGCATTCTACTAAAAGCCAATCTAAAAGAAATTGAAGAACATGGAAACGACGAGGCAGGAATCAGTATTCAAGAGGTGATCGCGGAATACAAGCTATTCTATTTTGCCGAGCAAGAGACCACCGCTAATTTGCTTGTTTGGACAATGGTTTTGTTAAGCTAGCACCAAAACTGGCGGTTCGAGAGTATGCATTGGGAACAGTTTTGCAATGATGGAAGCAAAAATGGCAATAGCACTGATTCTTATGAACTTCTCTTTTGAGTTCTCCCCTTCCTACACTCATGCTCCATCTTTCATCGTCACTCTTCGTCCTCAATATGGTGTTCACTTGGTTTTACACAAGATTTAGTGTCAAAATCTTAGTTAAAAAAATGTAATATCGATGAAGTTGGAGCCCCAAAAAACGAAAGTTATGCTATTTGGCATAGGTGAAAATGGTTGATAGTTGTTTCATATTTGTAGCTGCTTGTGTAATATCAGTGTGTGTAAATGAATGTAAAACTGTATTTTGGGAGGTTTGAACAATAAAAGCTTTTGTCAAATAATGTATTGTATAATGTTTGCATAATGCTTGTAAAGGCTTGATAGAACATGTTTTTTTAGTCTAGGAGGTGATGCCATGAAGGAACATTTAGGAGGCGTTTAGAAACATTTTATAATTTATTATTTTTATTTATAAAAAATATTAAACATGTTTATATATATATATATTTTGAAAATGAGAAAAAAAAATCCGTAGATATGCATTTAAAAACTTGTTTTAAAAAACAAGCAATAGGGTGGTCGGTGAGTGGTGGTGATTGGAGGTAATTAGGCGGTTGGGTTGGATGGAGAAGGGAGGAGGGAATGCAAAAAAAAATTACATAATAAGTGATAAATTTATAATTTCATTTCTCCAAACATGTAAGGTAAATTTAATTACTACAAAAGGTCCTAAATGGTGAATAAAAAAGCCCAAACACGGCATAATGGTCTGAAAGTGGCAAAAAGGTTAGCAATAGGACATCGGTGCCTCAAATAGTATTGTAGAAAATAAAAATAATAAAATAAATAATTTTGTAATTTTATTTATCTAAGCTTATATGGTGATTTAATTATTAACTAGAGATTGGTGCAAATTTGTAACTAAATTTAATAATTATGACAGTTTTATGAAGTAATTAGAGAGAATTGAAGCAGTTATTATCATGTTTTGAGAAATTTTGAAAATATAAAAAATTACAAAAAAAATGAAAAAATCCTTGATATTTACGTCAACTTAAATCTTATGCTAATAGAATAGAATAGAATAAAATAAAGCTCCTAAAAGGGTGAATAAAGAAGAAGCCCAAACATGGCATAATGGGCCGAAAGTAGGGACCTTGGGAGAAAAAAAAAGTGCCATTTATTGTAGCAATAGGAAAGCAAATGTAACATATAATGTTAGAAAAAATATTTTATTCATTTTATAATAATTATAAAACAGTAATTAAATACAAATATATAAAGGTATTTGATAAAAAATATCAAATAAATATCTCACACTCTTATTCAAGTGTTAATTATAGTCCTTGTGACGTAGCTACTACGAAAAAATAAATAAAAATAAATAATACTTTCAAAAATATCCAAAAATATATAAATTCACTTGTTAGAAAATCTAGATCTTTTCCATTATATAATAGAATGTCTGTCAACTTTGATTATAAAATATACAAAAATAATTTAATTTAATGCTCTCGAAGCGAATATTGATACCTATCATATTATCTCTCAAAACTAAAAACAAAAGTAATTGCATTATAATTTAGGCTTCATTTGAAAATTAATTATAATTAATTTTTTGAAATTTTAAGAAAAAATATGTAAAAAAATAAAAAATAATAATATGACAATTTATCATAATTTTTAAATTTTTTTTAACCTAAATGAGGCATTAAAAGTATTACTATAGAGTACTTGCTCTAGAAGCAATTGAATAATTTGTCCAAATATTCATCTTAGGTGTATGTAGTATCTTCTTCTTTATTCCATCCGTATCTATTATATAAGAAAAAAAGGGTTTTTAGTGAAGAACTTTATGAGAGTTTGAATATCTCATACTAATTTTTTTTTTATTTTCTTAATTTTAAACAAAAAAATCTCCATTAGTTAGCTTTTATTTAATAATCCCACATCAGGAGAAGAAGGAAAAAAATGAGTTATTTTACTCATATAAAGTGAATCTTATATTCTCATCTCATTTAATCATATAAAAATAAAACTCTAATTAGTTTATGATTTATTTTATAATCCCACATCATGAGAATAAGAAAAAGCAAAGTTTGTTCCACAATCTATCTATCTATCTATATATTATATAAAAAAAATGGGATTTTCAGTGAGGATCATTGTGAAAACTTCAATATCTCATACTAATTTTCTTAATTTTCTTAATTTTAAACAATTAAAAAAAAATCTCCATTAGCTAGCTAATTAGTCCATGATTTATTTGATAATCCCATATCTAGAGAATAAGGAAAAAGTAAATTGTTTTACTCTTACAAAATGAATCTTATACTCTCATTTAATATTGTAATGTTGTGCATATTTCAATTTAATATAATTTAAATTTTAAAATAAAATTTAAAAGTTTTAATTAATTAATTTTTGTGTAAGTTGGTTGGTCTTTTGACCTAACCGATTGGGCTAAATCATTTTTTATTTGACTAATTCGTTGGTTTTAACCACGATTTTAGCAGTTTTATTAAAATATATTGATTAAATTTGTTTGATTCGAAATAAACTAAAAAATGATCTGATTAAAGATTGAATGATTGAGATTGCTTGATTAGAAATAAATTTCTTATCCAAATAATTATAAACTTTTATTTTATAATCTCATATCGAAAAAAGAAGGAAAAAGTGGATTGTTTTACTTATATAAAGTGAACCTAAATATTGTAGTATTGTGTATGCTTCAATTCAAGTCAGTTTAAATTTTAAAATTCAAATATCATTTAAAAGTTTTAATTAATTAATTTTTGTATAAGTTGGTTGGTCATTTGACCTAACCAATTAAGCTAAATCATTTTTAGTTTGATTGATTAGCCGGTTTAGTTGCGATTTCTCATACTGATTTTCCTAATTTTAAACAATTTAATTTTTTTTTCCATTGGCTATCTTTCATTTAACCATATAAAAATAAAATTCTAATTAGAATTTATTTTATAACCCCACATCAAAAGAAGAAGAAAAAATGTAAGTTGTTTCACTTATATAAAGTAAATCTATATTCTCATTTAATATTGTAGTGTTGTACATAATTCAGCTCAAGATAATTTAAATTTTAAAATAAAAACTCTAATTAGTCTATGATATGATTTATTTTATAATCCCTCATCCGGAAAAGAAAAAAAAAGTAAGTTGTTTCACTTATACAAAGTGAATCTTATACTCTCATTTAATATTATAGTGTTGTGCATGTTTCAATTTAAGACAATTTAAATTTTAAAATAAAATTTAAAAGTTTTAATTAATTAATTTTTGTGTAACTTGATTAGTCTTTTGACCTAACCGATTAAGCTAAATCATTTTTGATTTGACTGGTTCGTTGGTTTAACTGCGATTTAGTAGTTTTATTAAAATATATTGGTTAGATTTGTTTGATTTGAAACAAACTAAAGATTGACCTAATTAAATATTAAACAACTGATATTGTTTAATTCGAAATAAGCTTATCACCCGAACAATTGTTAAATTTTATTTTACACAATCCTACATCGGGAAAAAAAGAAAAAATTGAGTTGTTTCATTAGTTATATAAAGTAAACATATGCTCTCATTTAATATTATAGTATTATACATGTTTCAGTTGAAAACAATTTAAATTTTAAAATAAATTAAAATTTAAAAGTTTTAATTAATTAATTTTTGTGTAAATTGGTTAGATTTTTGACCCATTTTAACGATTTTATCAAAAAATATATATATATTGTTTTATTTCTAAAAGGTATGTTTAAGTTTTATGACAAACTTTAATATAGAATATACTAAAACTAAAAAATTTATAAAATGAAATTTATTTTTATTTTATCTTTAATATAACTTTTTTGTAATTTATTTTATTTTTTTCATCTTTACCAATTATTTTTATTTTATAACATTTACTTCTTATTGTGAACTTAAAATATATAATTAATGACATAATAATTACAATATATATATATATATATTCTAATAAAATTGTTAAAATCTAATTCATTCTAAATTATTTTTCCATACTTTTTAAATAAATTTTATATTATTATTTAATTTTAAAATTACTTTTAATTATTTATTTAGCTGGTGCATCCTACGGGTTCATATAAAGGGAACCATTCTGCTAGGTAACTCGAAACCCAGCTGGCCCGAATGGCTCGAAATGCAAAACGACGTCGTTTTGCATTTTTTATTTTTTATTTTTTTCTTCTTCTTATTTCCGTCTTCGTCTTCCTTCCTCCTCTCTTTTCTCTTTTTTTGTCTCAAAACCTCCTTCATCTTCTTCTTCCTCTACCGATCAAACAAAATCAAAATCAAAACTAAAATCAAAATCAAAATCAAATCCACCCACCGATCAAACACAAAAATCAAATCCACCCACCGATCAAACACAAAAATCAAACCCACACATCACCATCATCATCATCACAAAAAAAAAAAAAAAATCAGAGGCGAGGCGAAGGCGGAGGCGGAGGCAGAGGTGCGGAGGCGAGGCGAGGCGGAGGCGGCGACCCTCTCTCTCTCTCCATTCCCTCTTCCCCTCCCTTCTCTTTTCTTTCTCTCTTTCTCTTTCTCTCCCTCGTCCTCTCTCTCTTTCTTCTCTCTGCTCTCGTTTCAAACATAAGCAAGAGGAAAAAAAAAAACTATCCAAAACAACGTTATTTTGGACGGTCGGAGAATTTGGGAAGAAAAATTCGGAAAACAAAACATTTCCTAGGGAAATGTAGAAGTTAAAAAACATTTTGATTCACTATGACGTCATCCATGATGTCAACGTTCTTTGGCAAATAATTAACAAATATAAACAAAGGAAGATTTGGCCACAATCTATCTGTCACTTTTCTCAGTTAGTCAGTCAACGTTGCTTTATGGAAATCCACGCATATCCACATCGGCTTTCAGCATGTTTTCCAGAGAAAGCCTGGCTTCCCTCAGTCCCGCCTCAGATTGTTAGGTCTTTAAAAATTGGAAAATGCCTGGTAGCTCGAATGCTACCAGGCTCGATTGGCTCGAAAAGAAGAAAAAGAGAGAGAGGAGGAGAAAAGAGAGGGAGAGAGGGAGAGGGGAGAGAGAGAAGCAGAGGGGGAGAGAGAGAGAAGACGATCGTCTGCCGCCGTCCTCGCCTTCCTCCTCCTCGCCGTGGGTCGTCTGCCCGCCGTGGGTCGTCCTCGTCGCAGCCCAGTCCCGCCGTCCCAGCCCCGCCGTCGTCCTCGCCTTCCTCCTCCCAGCCCCCGCCGTCGCAGCCCCGTCCCCTCCTCCCTCCCCTCCCTCCCCCTCCTCCAGCCCCGGTTTTTATGGCCCCCCCTCCCTCCTCCCTCCTCCTCCTCCTCCCCCCCTCCCTCCTCCTCCTCCTCCTCCTCCTCCTCCCTTCTTCTTCTTCTTCTTCTTCTTCTTCGTTCTGTAAGAAAACCAGGAGGAAAGAAAGAAAAAAAAAAAAAAAAAAAATTCGACCCCAAAACGACGTCGTTTTGGGGTCGAGCCGCGTTTCGAGCCACGGTTTCGAGCTACCAATCGCGATCGTTAAAAATTTATCACAAATTTTATTTTGATAATTTAAATTATCCCATATGTAAAATTTGCCGAGTATTATATATCTGTAAAAAATTATATTGATCGAATATCGATAGTTATGTGATCAAATCTGTTTTGTATAGAAAAATAGATGGTGAAAAAATAAACGATTGACAGAAAACTAATCCGATGAGATAGCTATCGATATTCGATCAATATGAGTTTTTTCAAACTTATAGTACTAGACGAGTTTTTACACATTGAACAATTCAGATTATCGAAACGAGACCCGTGATAGGCCCCCACGAGTCCAACAATACTCTCTCATCTGATCTGAGACTGGAGAGAAGTCACTGCCTTCTAGAAAAAAGCCACAAAAATATACAATACCCAAATCAAAGATTATTGTTACAATAAATTTTAAATTTTAAATTTTATTAATTTAAATTTAAATTTTTATTTTATTTTTAATTTAAACTATTGATATATTTTCATTAATTAAAATTGACGGAGAAATATTATTTTAGTCTTTAAACTAAATGTAAATGTACATAAAATATTTAAAATATTCTTTTTTGTTGATTTTAATAAGTAAAATTCTATTTTTTTCATTAATTTTATTAAATGAAAATAGACAAATAATTTATATTATAAAAAATTAAAAAAATTATAATCTAAATTAATAAAATTAAAAATTTATAATTTATTTTGTTATAAGAATAAAAACTTAAAAAGAAAATGGTAATTTTTTCTAGATTCTATTTTACCCTCGTGCATGCTCTTGGATCAATTTGAAATCCTAGATTTACGGAAATGAAATGGACTGGGACAGTTCAGTCCGTGGACCATGGGTATGGGAATACAGCTGTGCCTACAGCTGCACCTCAAAGAACCACGTTTTGTTTTTTTTTTGAATAATAACCACGTTTTGCGAAGGCGTAAGCCTGTGTTTGGGAAGGGCTCCCAGGCTCTTTGAGCCACTAAATGCCAAAAGAGGCTCAAAGAGTCACTAAAAGACAAAAGTCAAAATCTTGCTGGGCAAGTTCCAATGCCAAGTTCAATTTACAAAACTACCCCCTCATCAAAGAGGGGCATGCGGCAGCACCCCAAAAAAAAAAAAAAAAAAAAAAAAAATCCAAAATACACATTTTTTCCAGAAAAAACAAAGAAAGTTGAAAAAAAAAAATATTTTTTTGTTTTTTGTTAAAATATTTTATAAAAATAAATTCAAACTCTATTTTATAAAAATAGTTTTAAATATTTTAATTTTTTTGTTATGTGTTTGGTTATGATTTGAGTGTAGAGTTGTGAAAGTAGTATGGAGTTTCAAGTTATGTGTTTGGTTATGAGTTTTAAAAATAATTTATTACGTGAGTTTTATTTTATGTGTTTGGTTATGATTTGAGTGTAGAGTTGTGAAAGTAATATGGAGTTTCAAGTTATGTGTTTGGTTATGAGTTTTAAAAATAATTTATTACGTGAGTTTTATTTTATGTGTTTGGTTACGATTTGAGTGTAGAGTTCTTTTTAAATTTAAAATATTAACATTTTAAACTATTTAAATTGTTTGAATATTTAAATTATTTAAATTTCTTTGCTAAAATTATTTTTTTAATATTTAAATTATTTAAATTTTTACGATTTAAATTTTTTGAATATTTATTTTAATTTTTTACTATTGAAAGAATTTTTAGATTATTTACATTATTTAAATACTTAAACTAAAATTAAAATAAATATAAAAATTAAAACGCAAATTAAAATAAACATAAAAATAAATATTTAAAATTAAATTAAAATTAAATTATTTAAAATAAAAAAAAACGTAAATTAATAACATTAATAACATTTTAAAATAATTTACAAAAAAAAATAATAACATTTTAAATTAATAAAAACGACAAAAACGTAAATTACAAATAAAAAAACGACAAAACCGTAAATTAGTAATTAATAAAAAAAAATTACAAATAAAAAAAAATTTATTAAGCCAAAAATAAATCCAAAATAAAATAAAATAAACAAAAAGATAAATTTTTTCCGAAAATAAGCCAAAATAAAAAAAATAAAATAAAGTATAAAAAAATTAAATAAACAAAAACATAATTATTTTAAAAAAAAAGTTAAAGCAAAACACGCCAAATCCAAAATAAAAAAATATATATATTTTACCAAAATAAGCCAAAATAAAACCCAAAGTAATAAAATAAAAAATAATAAAATTTCAAACAAAATACAAAAAACGTAAATTTGCCAAATCAAAACCAAAAAAAAAAAATTTTAAAAAAATTAAGCAAAAAAATGCCACATCCAAACCCAAAAATTAAAATAAATAAATAAATTAAGCAAAATATGGGAAATCCAAACCCAAAATAAAAATCAAAATAAAAAACAAAATCAAAAAAGGGCAGTTTGGTAATTTATCAGGATGACACCTCACCAAAAAGTCAAAAAGCCAAAAAAGCTAAAAAGTCCTTCCCAAACCAAGTTTTTGAGCCCAAGCTCATATAGCCAAAAAAAGCCAAAAAGCCAAAAAGCCAACCCATTTCCCAAACGGAGGCTTAACCTTTTCTGGGTGTGCGCCATGGAGTCAGGAGCCTCTCGCGCTCACGTTCTTGCAGGCTTTCGGGCCTATTTTTAGATTCACTTTTGATAATTCGAACCGTATATATTTTAAGATTTATTCATATATTATATCTGTAAAAAAATTAAGTTAATCGGATATCAGAAAGTATGTGTTCGAAAAATTGAACTGAAAACTATTTTTTTAAAGAATTTAATAAACAGTTTTCCGAACATATGCTTTCTGATATCCGATCAACTTGATTTTTTACAGGTATGATATACTGAATAAATCATAAAATATGAACGATTCGAATTATCAAAATTGGGCCTAAAAGTAGGCCCGAAGGCCTGCAAGGATGGAACGCAAGATGGGAGTGCAAGGAGAGGATCCCAATTCGTGCGGCATGCACTAATTAGGTCTCGTTTGACGAGCAATTTTTTTAGTTAAAAAATTAAAAATTTATTAAAAAAATTAAAAAATTAAGAAGTTGTATTAAAAAGTCAAAGATTTTTTTTTTCTCTATTTTTTATACATCTTTTTATGAAAAATTAAAAAGTCATTCTAAACATACTAATTTTTTTTACATCATATTTTAGGCAAAAGGCTAAAAAATTAGTGTACTCATTTTTTACATCATATTTTAGCCAAAAAGCTAAAAAAGCATGTTCCCAAACGAGACTCATTATACTAATTAGTGTACTAATACTAGTTATGACATTATTAATGACCCCACTCATTAATCACATCTCAAATATTAAAAATTTATTAAATTATGTCACATCATCAATTGATATACTAATTAATATATTAATTGGTGCATATAACATTATTCTAACTTTTTGTCTTAGTGTCTTGTATTATGCTTTCAAAGGTTTGAGTAGCCATTCCTGATGGTTTTGTGCACTGAAAAATGGTTGGTAGTTTAAAATTTGTATGGTTCGAATATCTTAAAAAATGTTAATTTCTTTTTGAAACATTCAGATCATGAAAATTCGAGTTACCAAACATTATTATTTGTACACTGGAACAATCTATCTATCTATGCACAATCAACAACAACCTTCTTATATTAATACTATAAATTCATTTTTATCAATTTCAAAATTATTCAGAATTAATTTTCACCACACTTTATATAGACTTCACACTATACAAATTAATCTCTATCACACAATCACTCACCAAGAATTTTTAAATAGATAAAAGTGGGGTCTCGAGACTTTTTCTTCCTGCACTTGTATAATATTTAAGATAAATTACACTCCCTCAAAATTTGGAGAAAACACAATATAATTTATAAATTTTGTATAAATTACACTAAGTCCTCTTAAGATTTTAATTTATATAATATTTGTCTTCCTTTTCATCAGAAATTTGTTAATTTATCTGATGTGTGTATATATATATGAAATTTTAAATTTTTATGTGTAAATTATATATATTAGATAGATTATTGTAAAATTTTCATTTATTATCTATTTTTTAACAAGTGTGAACAAATTATATGATTTATATCATCAAATTTTTTTTTTTTTTTTTATTTTTTTTGTGTAAATGATTTACAGAATGATCCTAAATTTTATTATCAAAATATGACACATTGTGGCCCATGTGCCTAACTAGACCGGATCCTCCGATCCTCAAACTCCTTCATTAGGAAAATTATGTGGTGATATTTTGGACAAGTCAATGTGTTGTTTTAATTTATTTTTTATTGATTAAAACAATAAGAATAATTTAATTTTTATTAATTAAAATGGTAAGATGTAATATTTTTTTGGTTGATTTGCGTAGATAATATGATAAGCGTGAATGATAAAAAAAAAAAGAAAAGAAAAAAGAAAAATTATTAATAACTCTTAATAGTTGGATTTAATTCTCATCAAATCCTATTGAAAGAAATTCTTAATAAAATAATTGTTAAAAATAATTTTTTGAATATGTTGCTAAAAATTGATAATGAGTGATTTTTTTGTTACGATTTTTATGAATTGTCACTAAAACTTACAATTAGTGATATTTTTCTGTGACAAATTTTTCAAACTGTCTCTGAAAGTTAAAAATTAGTGACTTTTTTTGTGACGATTTTTTTAAAATGCCCTTAAAATTTATAATTAGTGATATTTTTTATGACAATTTTTAAACTGTCGTTAAAAATTAACAATTAATGATATTTTTTAATAATATTTGATAAAAAAAAACTATAATTAATTATTATAAAACATATTAGATAATAAGTCAAACTATTCAAACTTACATGTAAGTCGCTCGTAAAAATAAAAATAAAAAATCAACAAAATACGGGATTCATTGTACACGCCTACATACAGACCGCATCCAACCATCCAATCCACCAAAGTGGATAAGAAAGAATCCAAGTACATGCATAATTTATACAGGTGCCCCTCACTAATCAGTTTTATATTAAGGCCTAGTTTGGGAAGATTGAAAAAAGACAAAAAGTCAAAAAGTCACTATCCTATTTAAGTCACATGACGGCCAAATCGCGTGATTTTCCAACTCAATATATAGAAAGAGATGCAGCAAGAACCGTAGAAGATAATAATAAATATTAAAATAAGGGCGGTGTTACAAGCACCGAAGCATCTCCATCATTGAAGCTACCACTACCTATCTAAAAAAAAAAAAGTCATCACATTTTGAGTGATTGAAATTTTTGATATATATATATATATAGGTGAATTATACAAATAATCCCTATAGTTTGAGACTTGTATCATTTTAGTCCATAACTTTTCAATTGTGACACATTTGACTCTGAATTTTAAATTTTATTCCAAATAAGGACAATTGAAGATACCATTGATTTTTTTAAGGGCAAAATTGTCAATTTGATAAAATATAAACTACTCACTAAAGATAAAAATAAATGCCAAAAAAAATATTTTTTAATTTTTAAAAATTATTTCTACTCATTAACGATAAAATTATGTAAAATTGATAAATTTTTTAGATATTTATTATTATTATTTTTTTACCAAATTTTATTATGTGTTTGGATTATAATTATGTAATGGTGGTAATTTTTGTTAAGGGTGAGCAACGAATTCCGATCCGACCAAACCGAACCGATCCGCCGTATTTTGGATAGATGCATGATGACGAGTAGACGGTTGCAGATTTATTTTTTCCAATCCGCCTAATTTTGGATGGATGGCGGATTTGAGATTTCTTCGGCCGCAACCGAACCGCCATATAGTGAACATCCTTAGTAATTTGTAAGACTTTGTGTTTCAATTTATTTAGATATTTTGTTTGTGTTTTCAATTGAAAAGGAGTTTGGATATTCTATTGTGTTTTCAATTTGGAAATCCTTTTATTAAATGATAAGGGTTGATATTTGGTATTTTTATGTGGAAAATATAAGGCTTAATTTTGTCATTATTTTTAAAAAAAAATCAAATTAAATAGTTTTTGAATAAACAAAAGTAATGAAATAGTTTTGATAATTCATGATGTTTTTATATGTATTTATTATTGGTATTTGACAGTTACTTGATAATTTTTTTGGTTATGTTGAATTGGATTATTATCCCCCAAAAAAAATGTTAATAAATCATTGTATTATATTCAAAAATTTGTAAAAATTTAAACCGTCAAACCGATTCGCTTCCATCTACCAATCCGCTCAATCCGTATCCGTCAATTTGGCGGACGGATGTGGATTATTTTTTCCAATCCGCCCATCCAGCAGATGGATAGCAGATTAGAGGTTCCCAACCGAACCATGAACACTCCTAGTTTTTGTTTTCATTAAATTAATTTCTATTTTTGTCAAAAGTCAAATATGGCAACAACTTTGATATTATTATTAAACCATTCCATGAAATCAAAAAATTCAAAACTAAAAACATTTCATATATTAAATATATCAATTACGCATTAAAAACTTAACAACTACCCATTACATGATCATCATCCAAACATATAATAAAAATTAATTTGGTAAAATAAATAAATAAATAAATAAATGTCCAAAAGATTTATCAATTTTGAATAATTTTATCTTTGGTGGATAGAAATAATTTTTAAAAATGTAAAAATATTTTTTGACTTTTATTTTTGTCAAATTAGTTTATATTTTATCAAATTAACGATTTTGCCCTTGAAATTAAGTAATGGTATCTTCAATTGTCCTTATTTAGAACAAGATTCAAAATTCAGGATCAAATGTGTCACAATTGAAAAGTCAATGATCAAAGTGACACGAGCCCCAAACTATAGGGACTATTAATGTAATTCACCCTATATATATATTTTGGAACGAGATTTGTATACTTTTTTTTCTTTTATATATTTAAATAACGAACTTTAGTGCATTAAATAATAATTAAACAATAATATTTGTATATATTTAAAAATAACAAATGAATCAACCGACTCTCACTATTCACTAACTTTAAATATATATACCACACAACTATTTTTAAGCTAAATTTTAAAAAAAATTATTTTATGATTCTTAACCCGTTTAATAATTAAATATGATTATTCTTAAAATTATATTTGTCATTTGTTTTTTTAAAATAAATATAATTTAAATATATAATTCTCGATATTTGATTATTTTAATTTTTTTATATAAATATTTTATATAAAATATGACTATTATTTGGTGACTAAATTTTTTTTTGTCGGCAAAAAATATTATACGATGACTAAAAATAAATTTCGTAGCCTAAAATCTGCAGTAACAGTGACTAATATTTTTTTTAGTCGCTTTGTATCGAATATTTAGTGTCTAAAATTTTTTTTACTCACCAATAAATAATATATCTCGACAAAAAAAATTTAATAGCTATATCTTAAACCAACGTTCGACTAATACATATTTTTTAGTCGTCAAAAATATCAGTTTCGGCGATTAAAATTTAATTACCAAATTTAATCGTCCAAAAATATAAATTGTTATAGTAAAACCACCGTTCTGCCACCGCCGCAAGCGAAGTCACCGCCACAGAGGTACGTGATGGTCAAATCGTGTGATTTTCAACTCATATATATACATATTATAGGGAGAGATGCAACAAAAACAGTAAAAGATAATATAAATATTAAAATAAGGACGGTGTTGTAGTGAAATATCTCCATCATCGAAGTCACCACTACCTATCGAAAAAAAAAAAAAAAAAAAATCACCAAATTTTCGGTGATTGAAAGTTTTTGTTGAAAGTTTTTCTAAGATTCCACTCCTCAAAAAATCAAAGAAAGGTTTTCGGTGATTGAAAGTTTTTTTTTTCTTTTTTTCTTTTTAATAACGAACTTTACTGCATTAACTAATAATTAAACAATAATATTATATAATTAAAAAATTACTCACAAAAATATTAAAAAAATGATCAACCGACTCTTACCACACAACTATTTTTAAGCTAAATTTTAAAAAAATTTATTTTAGGATTCTTAACCCTTTTAATAATTAAATATAATTATTCTTAAAATTATATTTATCATTTATTTTTTTAAAATAAATATAATTTAAACATATAATCACCAATATCTAATTATTTTAATTTTTTTATATAAATATTTTACTTAATAAGTTTTGAAAAGTAAATAGTTCAAATCAATGAAATCGACTTCAAAATGAACTCATCAAACCCAAAAGTTATCTTAACACTACAGGAAAAATGGGATATGGTGGCGTTTTTTTAATGACGTTTTTTTGAACGTCATTTCTATTAATATTTAACGGCGTTTATAAACACCACCTATTCTTTTAAATAAAACGACACCGTTTTATGGTAGGAGTCGCTTTTAAACGCCTCCAAATCCGTTAGCCTCACGCGCCTCCTCTCTCCCTCTTTGTTGAAACCCTTATTTTGAATCTGAGATGTTATATGCACACATCTCTCTATCTTTTTCTCTCAACCCTCTCATTCTCACGCCTTCAAATCTCGCCTCTCTCTTGCTCACCCCCAATTGCTTCTAAACCCTCGAGAGCGATTTCGATTCAGAGCGATTTTCTTTGAGATTCAGATTCATACAGGTTCATCTTGAGATTCAGAGCGATTTCGATTTCATCTCAGAGCGATTTCGATTTTGAAGATCTCTCTCTCGATTTCGAAGCTCCACCATCTCTCTCTCTCTAGATCTGGCCGGCAATCATAGTTTTAGGAGGGAAGAAGGGAGGCAAGGACTGGGAGCTTGCGAAGAGAGAGGCTGTGCTTGATTTCTCAAAGATGAATCTTTGAGATTCAAAGATTCAGATCGATCTCAGAGATTTCATCTCAGAGCGATTTCGATTTTGAAGTTCTCTTTCTCGATTTCGAGGCTCCACCGCGACCACCATCTGCACTAGCTAGGTATTGATTTCTGTCTCTCTCCCTCATGCTCTTCCTTCCCGTCTCTCTCGATTTGGTTATTGAAATTGTAAACAAGAAACTACAAGTTTAATCAGGATTTGCTGGCCTTGTGTGAAAGTGATCGGAAGAAGGAGCTTTTGCTACTACTACAGATCATTGACATAAAGATTATTTCTCTAGGTCATCTACCAAATATTTTCAGATCCTTGGGGAGGCTTTTATTGGAGTCTTTTGAGAAGAAATTTATTTTGGAATTAAAAAGCTGTGGTATGCCCATGATTCTTTCATTTTTATGATTTATAAATATAGCAAAGATCGAGTGCTCATTTTCTCTTGAGCTTCATATTTTATGCTTACTGTAATTTGGTTATCTTGTCAGGTGCAGATATTGGGGCAGAAAATACCTCAAACTTCATCTAAAATTATGCAATTAGCATGCCAAATTTAGCGGTAAGGAACCTTTTATTAATGCTGTTGGTAATGTTCTCGAGGCCTCAATTTTATGAGGCACTTCTGCTCTAAAAGCAGCTTGCTCCTTCCATTTTTAAGTATACAAGTCACCTGTATTTCCTGTAGTGTAAGGAAAAAAAAATCTTGACAACTTTCTCAACCAAATTAAAATTGGGTTGTTCTGAACATATTTATGAGTAGGACAGGACTTGGCGCAGCAGTATGGTTGCACTATTGTGACTTGGGCATTATGGGTTATTCTTTGATGTGGTTTGATGTCACTTGTGGAAGATTGTGAGATTTGATTGGAGAATGGTTGGTTCCTTCATGATGACAGAGTAACTATTTTGCCGATTGCTCTGTTAGCTTTCATGATAGGATAATTAGAGTTTGCTATTATATTCTTAGCCTAATTACCATTAAACGTAATGTTATATTTTCTTTTACAATATAGTATATTGTAATATGCATCTGATTGTCATATTCTATATTCTATATTTTTTCTCACCTAGATAATGCTCCAAATATTTAGTTGTGGCCCCCTACTGAACAATGTTCCCATCCATTTTTGAGGAGCTGACAACAATTTTTTTTATGTGGTGTTTGGTTTACTTGGACTAAAAAGAAGGTTTTGTGTTTGACCATGTAAAATATAGTTTTTTTTAATATTATATATTTTATAAAATTTAAAAGCATACTCAGCCAAAGGGATTTGTTTGGGCATGAATGAAATGGCTGCCTATAGGTAAATGTTACAATTACTGTTCTCTATAGACTAGGAATTATTTACTTTTAGGTGGTTGATCTACTCTTATTGGTGCGATTGGGAATTATTTTGTGGTCTTATTAGATAATTTCTATTGGAAGCTTCCTGTGATTGTTATTGTTTATGTGGTTGCAGAGCAAGAAACATCCTAATGAGTTTGCAGAGGAACTTGTGAATGATGCTGATCAGTATAATGGGTTTAACCTGATAATAGCCGATTTGTTCTGAGACCATAAATGCTAGGTGTCCAAAGCATGACCTTCAGATCATGCTACAATCTAGTTGCTCCTATCTATCTAGGTAATTATTCTACTGTCCTTTTCTTTTCTTCTCTTTCTTCCTTCCACAAAACCCCTCTGCAGGTGTGTGGGAGAGAAGAAATAAAATTTACTTTTTGGAAGCTAAAATCTTTTTAAAACAGGTGCTTAATTGTGTTTTTTGCTTGTATTTCATAGGTATTAAGTCTGCATGAAACCAATGTTTCAATTTGTGTTCTGATAATTGACTTTCTCATTCATTTTGTTTGTTAATCTTTGTAATCTATCAAACCAATGTTTCAATTTGTGTATATATATATATATATAGATCCCTGTGTTCTTTTTAGATTTCTCTTCTCTGTTTTGGGTTTGTCTACTGTGTAGAATTAGTGAACTCGATTAGGATGAATTGATAGAGACTAACTAGTTACTTCATGGATGCCTATTGTACTTTCAATTGTGCCTGAGTCCCTTATTGTTATCATGGCATCCACCAGGCAGTCTTCCTACCACATCACGTAGTGGTAGTACATCACATGGCTCAATTTCAGCTGGTACGTATAAGCTTTTGACTTTTTAGTAGTATTTGTAGAGTAGACTTCAATTGAAATCAATGGACATGACTATCACAGTTTATTTGTTTATTTGTTTGATCAATTACAGAGAAAATTTTATTGTTGGCCTCAGTTTACAATGATTAATCATTAAATATGATTTTATATTATTTCTGGTGATTGATCTCCTTGTGCCATTGTTCAATGTGTTCATTGTTTTGTTCAATTGCGAAGGAATCTTATCATGACAAATTGACAGCTTGTCTCAAACCAACCCCACCCCCTCTCTTACTTTTGCAACTGCGTGTCTCTTACTTTTTTTTTTTCATTCGGACCTTTCATTTTTCCAATAATGCTTCTTCTAAGATTGTTTGTAATATTTAAATTTTGAGAGTGAGTGTTTTGTATAGTTTGTGCTTGTAATTATTCTGAAAAAACTTATTATTTAGAAACTACGGAAAATGTGCTTTAAATTTCTACTTTTTGATTATTAAAATTTTAGTTTAAGAAAAGGAATATCAAATTTGCTGCACATTGGCATCCAACTAGACAAATTTGGCTGCAATTGTCTAGACAAGTATAAAAAATAAGCTAACTCTACACAGTCCTGGTCATACTTCCCATTCTTAAAACAAAAACACAAAAATAAACAAGCTTGTCTACAATCATAGAAGAGATTAGATTTTGAAAACACTTTATTGCTTTGAATTCAATTTACTTTAAACTCCTGAATTAGGAATTTGTAAAGAAGAGTTAGGAATTTGTAAAGAAGAATTTTATGCAGAACTTGTAGTCACATGAATTAGGAAACCAACAAGCTTTCAATAATGGGTGCCTCACTTAGTTCAAAGTATCAAAGCATAATTTAAGTTATATGACACCAACATTGTATCATATTCTTGAGTTTAAGTTTTCATGAATAGCTTGTCTGTCGGGCCTTAATAGGTTCCTCCTAGGGTTTTAACTAGAAGGCTAAATGCAGTCTATAGGGCTAAATGCAGTAACATCTCAAACACCTCTTGAAATATAAACCATGTGTATAGCTTGTGCCATTGGCATTACAAACATGAACCAATAGATCATTCAACACCAATAATGTATTATAACAGATTATTAACATATTATATTTCCTAGAGTTGAATAAAAAAACATCTAGCAGATGATGAGTTGGAGAGCAGAGCATTACAGAGAACTGATTGGCCATGATAGGAGAAGTGTCACATGTACCAGGAATAATTTGCCAATGCCTGAACTCTTCTCTAAAACCTCTTGATATGCTGCCACTCCTATAACATCAAAAGGATTTGACCCCCATCAAATGCATAGAAATATTACAAAAACTAGTGGGGTGGCACTCACTACCTGAGTGCAAGTGCCACAAAGAACCGCTAAGTTAGCCAATTTTTGAACAATAGTGCATAGAGAGGGAGAGAGAAAGAGAGAGAGAGAGAGAGAGAGAGAGAGAGAGAGAGAGGTGTACTAAGTAGCCTCTTAATTAGGAAGGGGAATTTTTAAAACTAACTGGGAGTTCTAGGCCAGTTGTGGGGAGTTCTTTAGAATAATGTGTTTACTTGAACATTTACCCTTAAATGAATATAGAAGTAAAAGCATTTTAATAATGCATAATTTAATTTTCTTTGGATAGTTTAGGGAAATGAAAAATATACACAAAATTAGTGTTCTACTTTTTTATATTAGCAAAGATGACAAGCTTGACAACTGAAGTAAAAACGAAACTAAAGCTATTAAAAGTACACATGATGGTAATATATATGCATCAATTATGAAGTGCCCAATGCTCCAATGGAGATGCGTTAAAGTTGTTGCATGTTGACATTGCTAATATTGGTGCCAAATTTAGTACAAGTCTTGGCAGATTGTTAGATTTTGGAATTGCTATCAACAGTTAGATGCATTTTCTATTATTTATGATTATTGATATCAACTTCTCTCTCTCTCTCTCTCTCTCTCTCTCTCCCCAATTGTATACATGTTTTTAAGTTCAGGGAACAACAGAGATAAATGGAAAAAGTGCATTGGAGACAAAGATGGAGAGGCTGGATCAAAGCTCAGATTCCTAATGTAATTGCAGAGACACATGACACTGCATAGAGAGGGGCATCCTATGTTGGTGAACTAGGTTGATATGGTAGGAAAAGGATTTGTGTGAATATGGTTATTGTGAATGGGAAAATGAATATCAAGTTGGCTCAATTGTCTAGATTCGTATTTTGGTGAACACAGATTCGTATTTTGGTTCAAATAGAGGGGCATCCAATTTTGGTGACTCCTTAATATTATTCAAATGATTTGTATGAATGTTTTTTTTTTTGCACAATGATTGTGAACGATCATTTGATGAGATTTTACTATGTGAATGTGAGTTATTATTTCATATTAGTGTTATTTTTCAGTTTTATTATAGGTATTTTTTTAATTCAATAACATAAAATTAGCACAATTAAAAAAAAAAAAAAAAGGGCTATCATGGCGTTTCTAAAAACATCGTTAAACAGTATCAGAGATACAACGGCGTTTTAAAAACGTCGCTAAATAGCATGGTGGCGTCATGTTACCATTGGTAGAACTTTTAGCGGCGTTTTTATAAAACGCCCCCTATTGTCATGTAGTGGCGTTCTAAAGTGCCATAGAGTTATAGCGACGGCCATATCTTCGGTGTTTGGTGCTAAACGTCACAAAAGGATTTAACGGCGTTTTTAAGACCTATCGCGGCGTTTTTTGAATGCCTCTAAAACCTCAATTTCCAGCAGTGTTAGGGGCAATTTGGGAAGCTAGTAAAAATTTAACTTTTAATTTTTAATCTATTTTGAGTCATATCACCTTTTTGTATACATAAAAAAACAAAAAAAATTTAAAAAATTAGCCTTTAATCAACTTTTCAAATCACTCCTAAGTTGAATGACGAGAATCCAAACCATCATTTTTAGGTTGAGATTTAACATTTTTTATAATTAAAGATGAGTACCACCAGTACAGTACAGCCTTGGACTTCAAAATAACCTGTCCATTATTTGTCTAGAATCCATCTCTACAAAATCCTATTGTCCTATATATACCAACCTATTGTGGGACAATCTGCTGGACAACAAAGTTTGTTGTGGTTTTGTTCTCTCTTTCTTCTATTTCTATTCCTCCTCCAACATGGAAGTAACAGTGAGCTCTATTGTTACCTCCATAGCTTTGGTAACTTTGGTAACATGCGCATGGAGGGTAGTGAACTGGGTGTGGTTAAGGCCGAAGCAGTTAGAGAAGTGGTTGAGAGAGCAAGGTTTTCAAGGGAAATCCATACAAAGATGATGTCAATGACGAGAGAATCAAGATCCAAATCCATGGACACGTCCTCAGACGATATTATCCCACGCGTCCTACCATCCCACCATCATAGCGTCCGCCTTCATGGTATGAGTTTTTTTTTGGTTTTTACTCAACCAAATATGAAAATAAATATTTTTAAACATTAATTATAAGAACAAATTATACTGACAGTTCTTATAGTTTGAAACTTGTATCACTTTGATCCCTAAGTTTTTAATTGTGATACATTTGACCCTGAATTTTGAATCTTATTCTAAATAAAAATAATTGAATATACCATTGCTCAATTTAAGGGCAAAATTGTCAATTTGTTAAAATATAAACTAATTTGACAAAAATAAATATCAAAAAAATATTTTTGAATTTTTAAAAATTATTTCTACCTACTAAAGATAAAATTAAGTAAAATTGATAAATTTTCTTACGCATTTATTTATTTTATTAAATTAGTTTTTATTATGAGTTTGGATGATAATCAATGTAACGGATGGTTATTAGGCTTTTAATGATCGATATGTTTAATATATGAAATATTTTTAGTTTTAGATTTTTTTTGATTTAATGAATTGGTTTAATAATGATATCAAAGAGTGCTTCTCTGAAACACTCTGTAATCCCTAACATAACATGGCCTCTTCTTAGTATTATAATATGTATTAGATAGTGCAAATAGTGCATTTGCTTTCGGTTCCTTTCGGCTACTTTCTCATAATGGTGTTTGCATCATGTTTGTAGCATAGCATCCTCTCTCCTATATAAATGAGTGTGTGTACCTATTCAAACATGCAATATACAATATCCATTAATACACAATTCTCTCTCTTTCTCTATACATTAATTTAACAGTATGCATAGAAAGTTATGAATTCAATGTGGTCGAGACCAAAGAAACTTGAGAGGTTACTGAGAGAACAAGGTCTAGAGGGAAAATCCTTATCGGCTGTACTATGGAGACACCAAAGAGATGTTCAAATTGTTTAAAGAAGTCAAAAGTAAACCTCTCAATGTGTCTGATGATACTACATATGTTTTACCATTCCACCATCATATCATCAAGAAATATGGTTAGTATCTTCCTTTCAATGCTTTGTGGCTATTGGAGTTGTTTAGCATGTGGGTACAGAATTTTCTGTTCCTAAATTTTGCTGTTTCTTTAGTTCAATAAATTGTTACGAGTAATGTTAGATATAATTATATATATTTTTTATTTTCTCGCTAAGTAATAAGATTTACATGCATAAATTTATCTATGACTCACTCACTTGTGTCTTAGAGTGAAAACAGAAGGTAAGAAATAGGAATATATGTAGGATTTTTATTTTTTAATCATTAAATTATGTGGGTGTTTGGGGTTTATTTTTTTATAATTTTTTTTATTTTTGGCTTTTGTATGAACTAAAAAGGTCAATGTGTTTGAGAAATTGTTAAAAAAATTACTTTTTGTGAGTGAAAAAGTTGATACGATATTTGACCTTTTTGGCTCATGACAAATACTTTAGTGATTTTTTGACTTATTTAAGTGGTTCCCAAACACCCTTCTATGTTTCAATTTTCATGTGTTTAGTGATTGTATTTCTTTTGATCTTTCTTAAGTATAACAATGTATAGTCGGTCAATAAAAAAATCATAAATAAAACTAGATAAAAAGTCTTGTATCTCACAAATCTAACAATATTATGATCCCTATTACAAATTAAAAATATTCATTTAAACGTGATACCGACACATAATATTACAATTATATTCAATATTAACTCCCAATTTTTGGCCGGATAATAGCAGGTAAGAATTCATTTACATAGAGTGGGCCACTTCCAAGGGTGAACGTGATGGAACCAGAACTAATAAATGAAATATTGGCGAAGAGTAGCATTTACCAAAAGACAAAGCAAAGTCCATTTCACAATTTGCTAGTCGCTGGGCTTGTCACTTACGAGGAGGACAAATGGGCTAAGCATCGCCGAATCATGAACCCTGCTTTCTATCTTGAAAAGTTAAAGGTTGTGTTCCCTTTTTAATCTTCTCTATTTATGCATTTTTTCCGCACCTCAAATGTACTCTTAATGGCATAATTTTTTGAAATTATCTATTTATTAGGTAAATTACACCTTATCCCCTAAAGTTTTATTTATTTCCCATTTTGACTCTTTAAGTTTGATTTTTTCACATTGACCCTTTATGTTTACAATCCTTCCCACTTTCGTTTTTCATGTTTGCAATCATTTCCACTTTGGTCCTTTAAGTTTAATTTTTTCCACTTTAGCCCTTCATGTCTGTTACCTTTCCCACTTTGACCCTTCATATTTGCAATCCTTCCCACGTTACTCCTAAACTAACTTTCATCCAAAAAAGTAGCAGAATTTGTCACATCACTAACACATCAGCTTCATATGTGATGTAAAAAATTCACTGAAGATGCAAAAAAATTTTGTCTTCTATTTTTTATTTTTTGCATCTTTAGCAAATTTTTTTACATCACATATGGAGCTGGTGTGTTGGTGATGTGGCAGATTTTGTTAGTTTTTTGGGCAAATTACACCAATAGTCCCTATAGTTTGGGGTTTGTGTCACTTTGGTCCCTGACTTTTCAATTGTGACACATTTGACCCTGAATTTTGAATCTTGTTCCAAATAAGGACAATTGAAGATAACATTAGATTTTTCAAGGGTAAAATTGTCAATTTAATAAAATATAAACTAATTTGACAAAAATAAATGTGAAACAAATATTTTTGAATTTTTAAAAATTATTTCTACCCACTAAAAATAAAATTATGTAAAATTGATAAATCTTTTAGACATTTATTTATTTTTTTTACTAAATTAATTTTTATTATGTGTTTAGATGATGATCATGTAATATTAATTTTAAAAAATTAATCATGTAATTTTTATTAATTTTACAGAATTTTATCATTGGTGGATAAAAATAATTTTAAAAAAATTAAAAATATTTTTTTGACATTTATTTTTGTCAAATTAGTTTATATTTTATCAAATTGACGATTTTACCCTTGAAAAATCTAATGATATTTTCAATTGTCCTTATTTGGAACAAGATTCAAAATTCAGGGTCAAATGTGTCACAATTGAAAAGTCAGGGACCAAAGTGACACAAGCCCCAAAGTATAGGGACTATTAGTGTAATTAACCCTAGTTTTTTTTTATGGAAGTTAGTCTAGGAATAAAGTGGGAAGAATTGTAAAGATGAAGGGCCAAAGTGAGATTGATTGCAAACATGAATGACCAAAGTGAGAAAAATTAAACTTAAACAGCCAGAGTGGGAAGGATTGCAAATATAAAAGGCCAAAGTGAGAAAAATTAAACTTAAAAGGCCAAAGTGAGAAATAGGTGAAACTTTAAGGGGGCAAAGTGTAATTTACACTATGCAGTTAGAAGTGTATTGATCAAAAGGGTAAGATAGAATGGTAAAATGGTCATTCAAGAATCTCTATTAATTTCTTCTTCTTTTTTCTTTTTTCTTTTTTTCCCTTTCTGGTATATTAGAGGGGAAGAGGAGATTCAAATTTGTGACTTTTTAGTCAGATACATAAATTTTAATAACTAGGCTAATTTCAATAATTAGTCTTCGTTAATTTTGTCATTGACGAACACTGACAAATGATATGTTCTCTAGTTTACCTTTTGCCCCATAATGATAAAAAAAAATAAAAAAAAATTGGGTATTTCTTGCAGAATGTGGTACCAGTAATGTATTTGAGTTGCAGTGAGACGATGAACAAATGGGAGGAGTTAGTATCAGAAAAGAAAAGAAAAAAAAATTCATACGAGTTGGATGTAAGGTCTTATCTCTACAATTTGACATCTGATGTGATCTCTGGAACAGTATTTAGAAGTAGTTATGAAGAAGGAAGGAGAATTTTTGAACTCCAAATTGAACAATCTCATCTTTTGAGCAAAGCTAAACAATCATTAATTCCAGGGTCAAGGTATATATGTCTAATATATTGTAGTAATTTGGTCAATAGCAATTGAAAATGTCATACAAAAAATAAAATGAAAAAAAAAAACAATTTTGAGTTTGTTTCAAATTTCATTTCAGGTTTCTACCAACAAAGACGAATAGGAGAATGAAAGAAATCAACAACGAAGTGGAAGCACTTGTAAGGGAAATAATCAATGAGAAAGAGAAAGCCATGAAAATGGGAAAAGCTGGTTGGAATGATAATTTATTGGGTATTCTCCTAGAAGCCAATCTAAAAGAAATTGGAGAACATGGAAACGACGAGGCATGAATCAGTATTCAAGAGGTGATCGAGGAATGCAAGCTATTCTATTTTGCTGAGCAAGAGACCACCGCTAATTTGCTTGTTTGGACAATGGTTTTGTTAAGCTAGCACCAAAACTAGCAAACTCGGGCAAGAGAAGAGGTTTGGCAAGTTTTTGGGAACAATAAGCCAAACTACAATGGGTTAAATCGCCTTAAAATTGTAACAATGATATTGAGTGAGGCTCTTAGGCTGTATCCTTCTTCAATAATGCTTATGCGAGTTATTCATGAGGAAACAAAATTAGGAGATATGACATTACCTGTGGGGAATATGTGTTATGGCACCAACAATCTTTGTTCACCATGACCGTGAAATTTGGGGAGAAGATACAGAAGAGTTCAAACTAGAACGATTTTTAGAAGGAATTGCTAAGGCAACTAAGAAACAACTATCATTCTTTCCTTTTGGAGGGGGTTCGAGAATATGCATTGGGAACTGTTTTGCAATGATGGAAGCCAAAATGGCAATAGCATTGATTCTTATCAACTTCCCTTTTGAGTTCTCCGCTTCCTACACTCATGCTCCATCTTTCATCGTCACACTTCGTCCTCAATATGGTGTTCACTTGGTTTTACACAAGATTTAGTGTCAAAATCTTAGTAAAAATTGTAATATCGATGAAGTTGGAGCCCCAAAAAACGAAAGTTATGCTCTTTGGCATAGGTGAAAATGGTTGATAATTGTTTCATAGTTGTAGCTGCTTGTGTAATATCAGTGTGTATAAATGAATGTCTGTGTATTTTGGGAGGTTTGAACAATAAAAGCTTTTGTCAAATAATGCATTGTATAATGTTTGCATAATGCTTGTAAAGGCTTGATAGAACATGGTTTTTTAGTCTAGGAGGTGATGCCATGAAGGAACACTTAGGAGGCGTTTAGAAACATTTTATAATTTATTATTTTTATTTATAAAAAATATTAAACATGTTTATATATATATATGTATGTATGTATATATTTTGAAAATGAGAAAAAAAAAATCCGTAGATATGCATTTAAAAACTTGTTTTAAAAAACAAGCAATAGGGTGGTCGATGAGAGGTGGTGATTGGAGGTAATTAGGCGGTTGGAGCAGATGGAGAAAGGAGGAGGGAATGCAAAAAAAAAAATTACATAATAAGGGATAAATTATAATTTCATTTATCCAAACATGTAAGGTAAATTTAATTACTACAAAAGGTCCTAAATAGTGAATAAAGAAGCCCAAACACGGCATAGTGCCTGTTTGGTAAAACTTTTTTTCAGCTTAAATCAGCTTTTGGCTTAAATTAAGCTATATTGGTGTGTTTGGTACAACTTATAAGGCATAGATTATAGCTTAATTTAAGCCATTTTTGGCTTAAATCTGAAAGTTGCTCCAAGGGTGCTTAAAATTTCGACTTAAGTGCGCAACTAGTGTGGGGGGCATAAAATTACTTAAATGCCCTTGTCAATACCCAAATATTACTAAAAACCCAACTATATAAATCATATTTCACAAAACACTATTCATTGCTCACTTGAGAGAGAGAGACAGGGGCGATTTCAGGCAGAGATTTTCCGGCAAGGGTGATTTCCAACGGAGGCAAACCACAGTTCTCTCTTTTCGCTATCTCTTCTCTCTCTTTTCGCGATCTCTCTTCTCTCTCTCACTCTCACTTACGACCTGAAACTCTCACTGTCATCGCGATCTGAAACCCTAACCGGAGCATCGCAATTTGGTCAGAGAACCAGAGCTCTCACTCTCTCTCTCTCTCTCTTTATCTTCGCGATCTGAAACCCTAACTGGAGCATCGCAATTTGGTAGGAGAACCAGACCTTTCAACGAACCAGAGCTCTCTCTTTCTCTATCTCTCTCTCTCTCTCTCTCTCTCTCTCTCTATCTTCACGATCTGAAACCCTAACCGGAGCATTACAATCTGGTCAGAGAAACAGAGCTCTCTCTCTCTCTCTCTCTCTCTTCGTGATCTGAAACCTTAACCACCACCATCTCTCTCTCTCTCTCTCTCTCTCTCTCTCTCTTTCTATCTGCGTTGTTTGTCACCGTCGTGGTCGCGATTTACATTGAAACCCTAGCCACTGGCAGATCTTCGCCAACAGCATTAAAACCCTAAAACAAATCAATACTAATTAAAAAATCAATATTAATTGGTATTAATTATTAATAAATTAATATTGTGTATTTTTATATTAATTAAAAAAGAAAAATTTGTATATTTCTAAAGCAAAAGAAAAAAAAAATCAATATTAATTGGTATTAATTATTAATAAATTAATATTGTATACTTTTGTTGTAACAACCCAAATTTTTAATTATTCTGTAGAATTTATACTAATATTATTTAATTACAGTTGAAAAAAATATATGATTTATTTTGTATTAATATGTATTATTTTGTAAAATAATAGAATTTATTAGTCAGAGTATTAATAAGTAAGTTTTGATAAGCTTGACTTAATTTAGATAGACTTGAATTAATGAAGATTAATAGGGGAGCGACACGTGGCTGTTGGCTTGGGGCTAACGAATATAATTTGTAAAAGTAGGGAGAAGTTGACTCGGTAAGAGAAAAGAAAGAAGGAAAAAGAAAAGAGAAAGAAAAGAGAAAGAAAGAAAGGAAGAAAAAGGGAAGGAAAATAATGGAAGTTAAAAGGGTTTTTGGTGGTAGAAAGGAAAAGTAAGATATTAAAGTTAAGGTGAGTTATATTATACCTTCAGTTACCAAAAAGTATTTTACTTATGTTTTGACTTACCAAAATCTATTTTATATAATTTATGTTTTATTAGTATATTAATAAAAGTTATGTTTTATAAAAGTTTCAACTACGTGGTTTTATTTCTGAACCCTATTTGCTTAAAAGTGAAACCCATGGATATGTTTGTTTTACTTTTAAAGAATATTTGGCTATGATCTTATATGAAAATATGTTTTGTGAGTACCACCACGGGAGTTCCACGCCTTGGGGGACTTAAATAACCATTGGCTAGTGTTTGACCACTTTGTGGTCCAGTGTTTGTCGTGGATCCATTGACCAGTGTAGTGCTTGGCACTTAGTGATGTACCGTGGTTATGGTTGTATAGTGATTTCCGTATTACATGCTAAATGATCTGAACTATACGTCAAATGATTTCTGTATGTTATGTATCAAGCTCTTTTTGGCCCAACTAATTATCCGTGGTGAATTTTTTGCATTATACTCTTACTATAACATTTCTCACTCTGCCATGAGCTTATAGTTTTTTACCACTTTCAGGTGACATGTCAAGACCAGCGTGTGGGGTAGGCACAAAGCACTTTTATTATATTTGTAAATATCGGCCTTTTTGATTAATATATTTTGTAATAAAAATAGAAACTCCAATGATTATTTTAGTACCCTTATTTAAATATTTCTTCCGCTTGCGTTTATTAATTTGTTTAAAGATTTGGCTGGAAGTAACCTCGGTTACTGGCCATCACGATGCTTAACCCTTGGGTACGGGGAGCGGGTCGTGACAAATGGTATCAGAGCAATGGTTTATAAAAATAAAAATAAAAATTATTGGAGCATAGGACACATGCACATTTAAGAAGTGAGATAGCGGGTAATTAGTACCTAAATATTATATTTAGTTCGTCGATTTAATTATATTATAATTTTCTATGATTTTATATATATATATATATATTTTTTTTTGTGTATGCATAATTTGTGAAGGGTATTAGATATAATTTACGAATGAAAAAGAAACAAAAGATGTCAAACACCCACAAAAAAATTATAATATAATTAAATATACATAAATTCTAATTTAGTATTCAAAAAAAAAATTCGACTTTTTAAAAGTGGGTTCAAATTTTAAAAATACTAATTTTGAAATTATTTCCAATCAATGAAAAGTTCATCTCAAATTTTTTTCAACTCTCACATATGATTCTGTCATTATGGTCTCATTTTATTTCCATTATTTATTTTTATCGTAAACAATACGCGTGAAAAGTTTTTAAAGTCACCCATTATTTCTCATTTTGGCCCAAACTAATTTTTGACAACTAGACAGTGAGTGGTTTTTGGTAAAGTTTTTTTTGAAGTACTATTTCTATCAGATTAATCATCTAATACATATTTATCAGAGTGCGCAGCGGATAGTTTGTACATATAACAAATTTCGAGGACGAAATTTTAAAAGGAGGGAAGATTGTAACAACCCAGATTTTTAATTATTCTGTAGAATTTATACTAATATTATTTAATTACAGTTGAAAAAAAATATGATTTATTTTATATTAATATGTATTATTTTGTAAAATAATATAATTTATTAGTCAAAGTATTAATAAGTAAGTTTTGATAAGCTTGACTTAATTTAGATAGACTTGAATTAATGAAGATTAACAGGGGAGCGACACGTGGCTGTTGGCTTGGGGCTAACGAATATAATTTGTATAAGTAGGGAGAAGTTGACTCAGTAAGAGAAAAGAAAGAAGGAAAAAGAAAAGAGAAGGAAAAGAGAAAGAAAGAAAGGAAGAAAAAGGGAAGGAAAATAATTGAAGTTAAAAGGTTTTTTGGTGGTAGAAAGGAAAAGTAAGATATTAAAGTTAAGGTGAGTTATATTATACCTTCAGTTACCAAAAAGTATTTTACTTATGTTTTGACTTACCAAAATCTATTTTATATAATTTATGTTTTATTAGTATATTAATAAAAGTTATGTTTTATAAAAGTTTCAACTACGTGTTTTTATTTCTGAACCCTATTTGCTTAAAAGTGAAACCCATGGATATGTTTGTTTTACTTTTAAAGAATATTTGGCTATGATCTTATATGAAAATATGTTTTGTGAGTACCACCACGGGAGTTCCACGCCTTGGGGGACTTAAATAACCATTGGCTAGTGTTTGACCACTTTGTGGTCCAGTGTTTGTCATGGATCCATTGACCAATGTAGTGCTTGGCACTTAGTGATGTACCGTGGTTATGGTTGTATAGTGATTTCCGTATTACATGTTAAATGATCTGAACTATACGTCAAATGATTTCCGTATGTTATGTATCAAGTTCTTTTTGACCCAACTAATTATCCATGGTGAATTTTATGCCTTATACTCTTAGTATAATATTTCTCACTCTGCCACGAGCTTATAGTTTTTTACCACTTTCAGGTGACATGTCAAGACCAGCATGTGGGGTAGACACAAAGCACTTTTATTATATTTGTAAATATCGGCCTTTTTTATCAATATATTTTGTAATAAAAATAGAAACTCCAATGATTATTTTAGTACCCTTATTTAAATATTTCTTCCGCTTGCATTTATTAATTTGTTTAAAGATTTGGCCGAAGGTAACCTCGGTTACTAGCCATCACGATGCTTAACCCTTGGGTACGGGGAGCGGGTCGTGACATTTGTAATGAATTAATTATTAATTGATACTATTTAATAACAATTACAATTGTTGATTATTAATATTAATTGATACTAATAAAAATTATTTATTAATATTAATTTATACTAATTAATAATTTTAGTGTTAATTGAGACTAATTAAGCCATTAATTGATTTACTATTAATAATTTTAGTATTAATTGATGCTAATTAAGCCATTAATTAACACTAATTAATTTATAATGAAAAAAATGAAATAATTCTATACTAATTGAAACTATTAATAATTTTAGTATTAATTGATGCTTATTAAGCCATTAATTACCACTAATTAATTTATAATGAAAAAAAAATGAAATAATTTTATACTAATTGAAACTATTAATAATTTTAGTATTAATTGATGCTTATTAAGCCATTAATTGCCACGAATTAATTTATAATGAAAAGATGAAATAATTTTATACTAATTGAAACTATTAATAATTTTAGTATTAATTGATCCTTATTAAGCCATTAATTGTCACTAATTAATTTATAATGAAAAAAATGAAATAATTTTATACTAATTGAAACTATTAATAATTTTAGTATTAATTGATGCTTATTAAGCCATTAATTGACACTAATTAATTTAAAATGAAAAAAATGAAATAATTTTATACTAATTGAAACTATTAATAATTTTAGTATTAATTGATGCTTATTAAGCCATTAATTGTCACTAATTAATTTGGGCAAATTGCACTAATAGTCCCTATAGTTTGGGGCTTATGTCACTTTAGTGCCTGACTTTTCAATTGTGACATGTTTGACCCTAAATTTTGAATCTTGTTCCAAATAAGGACAATTGAACATACCATTGCTTAATTTCAAGGGTAAAATCATCAATTTGATAAAATATAAACTAATTTGACAAAAATAAATGTTAAAAAATATTTTAAAATTTTTTAAAAATTATTTCTACCCACCAAAAATAAAATTATGTAAAATTAATAAAAATTACATGATTAATTTTTAAAAATTAATTTTACATGATCATCATCTAAATACATAATAAAAATTAATTTGGTAAAAAAAAAAAAAATTTCTAAAAGATTTTTCAATTTTATATAATTTTATCTTTAGTAGCTAGAAATAATTTTTAAAAATTCAAGAATAATTTTTTGACATTTATTTTTGTCAAATTAATTTATATTTTATCAAATTGATGATTTTGCCCTTGAAAAATCCAATAGTATCTACAATTATCCTTATTTGGAACAAGATTCAAAATTCAGGGTCAAATGTGTCACAATTGAAAAGTTAGAGACCAAAATGACACAAGCCCCAAACTATAGGGACCATTAGTGTAATTCACCCAATTAATTTATAATGAAAAAAATGAAATAATTTTATACTAATTGAAACTATTAATAATTTTAGTATTAATTGATGCTTATTAAGCCATTAATTGCCACTAATTAATTTATAATGAAAAAATGAAATAATTTTATACTAATTGATACTATTAATGAAATGATAATTGTTGTAATATTAATTATATTAACTTTTATTAATGAAATCATTTTTTTTTTAAAAATCATTTTTATATCATATAAGGGCAAAAAGGACAATTACATAGTAAAAAGTTATTTTACAGCTTATTAACCAAACACTACTCTGCTGTTTAAATCTATAATCCCACAGCTGCACCAAACAAGCTAACTACTTATGTTTACAGTTATAAGGCATAATCTGTTAAGCCATAATTTATAATCATTTTTCTTAAGCTCTACCAAATAGGACCATAATGGGCTGAAAGCAACAAAAAGGTTAGCAATAAGACATCGGTGCCTCAAATGGTATAGTAGAAAATAAAAATAATAAAATAAATACTTTTGTAATTTTATTTATCTAAGCTTATGTGGTGATTTATGCCTCGTTTGGGAACGGGCTGTTTTAGTAATCTTTTGACTTTTTTTACCAAAATATGATGTAAAAAAAAACTTGTTTGTTTGGGAAGAACTTTTTGACTCTTTACGAAAAATTGTGTAATAAAATAATATAAATAAAGTAAAAAAAAGAGTAAATTGACATTTTTGCTCTTCAATATGGCTCAATCCGTCACCATGTGACTTCACCTGACATCCTGTCAAGTGAAGTGATGCAGTAGAAATTATTGCAGCATGTCAGCAATATAGGCTTAGGTGATATGGGAAAATGAACACACATTGCTACCTGTAGACGTCCCCGAACATCCCGGGAGGGAACCCCGTTTTGTTCATTTAAGCTCACTACAGTTCGGACTCAATGTCACGGTCATGTATCTAATCTCGTAGAGTGCAATGCAAAACCGATGAATCATCAAAGAGTCTAAATCCGGCAAATCGTTTTGGAAAACTGATTTTTAAGAAAGAAATGCCAAACATGGACTGCTTTGCCAGATACAAAGTCGCCACCTAAATATTTTATTTTGGAGGAATTTAGGAAACCCTGACTCGTGCCTAAGGCCACATGTCCGTCATCACCAAAGTTGCATCGGCTCGGGAACTTCGGTACGATTGGGGAAGGTCACTTCGTGAGCACCCTCACTCGCCCGATCAAAGATCGGCCTCTACTAACCATGATACCGAGTTTTGAAAACATATGTGTTCTTATTCCAGTTATTAGCCTAGAATTACTATGTAATGCGCACAGCACACAAGTATAGACTAGATCGCCTAATTTGGAACCAAGCATCGCATATCCGTTTGTTTGGAAAATGATTTGAGGTTTGCTACTCGTAAGTAGGCTAAAACACGGATTTCAATGAATTGATCCAATTCAAGTAATCCAACCTTCACCCGCAGGCATCCAGGCAATTATATCACATAAGCAATTAGCCTCATGGTAAGCATGTTGTCATGTTAACACTCACATACATGCAAGATGCTAAAGTATAAACACTCATAGCGTACTCTGAGCCAAAGCAAAGAACATGTTAGTAATCAAATGTATGATCCAAGTCCGTGTTAAGATGGCTAATGCATCGCAAGAAAAATGCAACTAGAATAGGCTTGGCTAATCTAAGAATGACATGTGAAATGTGACAACTCGATACACGTATTCAAGTTGGAATTGAAGTACTATGCAATTAGTATGATGCGCCGAGCCCGGTGCATGCAATACAAATGAATGAATGCAAACATGCATAGCATAAGGTATGCTAAATCAAATATGCCCTAAAACTAACCATCTTAAGCGGTTAAATAAAAGGGAGAAATAAGTGGGGGTTGGAAGACATGCATCACACACACGCACACTTATTACAACATTGCCCTCTCTCGGAGGGACCGGATGAATAGTACAAATTAATTAACTAACAAGCTAATTAAATATTACACAATACTTAACTAATTTAAATGAAATAATTAAGTTAAGAAAGCAGTAAAGAGGCCTCGGGAAAAGGGATGAATGCGTGCACGCTTGGCTCCGCTCAGAAATTCATCGCCATACTCATGCTGCCTCTGTTTACACTGCTCTGCACTTCTGAAAACTGCACAAGTCTCAAGGCTGCTTCTGAACCACTCCCTGAGCACTGAGGGATGCCACTGGCCAAGAAATAGGACCACCGGCCATGGAAATATAGTCACCAACCAAAAATGAGGCCATCGGCCAACAATATATAGCCGGCCGGCACTGAAGATGGCTAACCGGCCATCTCTTTCTGCAGAATCCTGTTTTGCTGCAGCAGAGGACATACAAGACATGGCAATGCATTTTCAAAGCAATGTTTGCACTACCACCCTCCTTATCATATCTAAGACTCAAAGAAGTGTGGTCCTCAACCCTCGGGCCATCAATCACGCATTTCAATGCATGATGGCCCAAGATGCCAAGTGTGCAATTTGATATTAAGTGAAATGCACACAAACACACAATGATCCTAACCTCCATCATAATTGATCAAGAGGCAAGGGATGCAAATATGCAAGATGTTATGCAACCTAAACATGCAAACAAGCTAGTGCAACACAAGCATGCAAGCAACAATGCTAATGATGAACATGTAACAACATGTGGGGCAAACATGTGACAACATATTAAGTACCTAAAAGGGAGGATGCATGTCAAATGCATTACAACTTAAACATGCAACAACATGTCATGGATTAAGTACACAATGAGGCACAATTGAACTAGCATGTTACAACATGCAATTTACCGAATATGTAACAAGTATGTGACAACATACAAGGCAAGCATGCAACAACATGCGGGAATGGACTTACACCAAGATGGACAACTCTCTAATAGGTCCAAAACAGTGGCCAAAATGCTATGGACATGAGGGCAAATGCACGTACAAACATGCATGCTAATGGACCCAACACTCAAGCATCAAAGGGTAACTTTTAAGAACACTTAAAAGGGATGGAAAGTATGCAAATGTGACAACATTACATGCTCTGAAATGGTGCTAAGAGTGATGCCAAATCACATAAACAAGCCAAGCATGCATGATTAAGGCTTAAGGCTTAAAACTAGGCAAGGGAATTGAACCGATGCTACACAAAACAAAGAGCATATGGCAAGCATAACCCAAAACAGTCCTAAATCATGGCAAAATAAGCCTAAAACATGCAATGACCAAAGCTAGAACAAGCCAAAACAAAGAGGCAAAAACATGAAGCATACAAGGCCATCAAAGAGGTGTTACACTACACCTAATACAACCAAACATAGCATGATTTAAGCGACTCAAAACAGAGTTATGGCATACCAAAATGAGCCCAAAAACCCACTTAGATGGCATCCCAATGACCTAAGCATGATGGCATACGCAATGACCCATTCATGAGGCATAAAACACAAACTATCCAAGGCATGGAATAGGTGATAAATGCAAAGTATTCAAGCATACTATATGGACTGAAATGACATTCTAAGTGATGCCAAACCACTGAAATGATCCAAATTAAGCATGCTAGAGGATTCAATACTCAAAGCCTACAAGCTAGATTGCATGGTAGCTATACAAAGCATGTCAAGCATGGCCAAAACAACCAAAGTCAGACCTCAAGCATACCAAAACATGGATAAAAGCTTCTTGAAGTCGAGCCAAAATTGTAACGCCCTCAAAATAATAACATTGATCCCAACAATATAGACATGCTATGTTATATAAAAAGTCTACATCCTTCCATTCACCAGAGTTTTATTACAAAAAGTATCACATGTTAACAACAAAAGCAAATGCCCTAAGGGCTTACAACTTTCCAAGTTAACACTTGGTTACACAAAAGTAGAGTGCTAACTCATTTACACATAAAGCCCTTGGCTTGAATTTACATGTAATACAACAAAAAGAAAGACAACCAAAAAGCCTGTCCGCCACTAGCCTCCCAACTAAGTCCTTGGGGGTGGCATGCTTCCTGTACCTGAAAATGATGTTCCCATATAGGGTGAGCCACAGCCCAGTAGAAATATACTAAACCAATTATGAACAATGACTAAAAGATTAACAGTTGATAGATGGTCAACACTTTTACATTTATTCATATCATAACACAATTCCAAGACACTTAAGTCTATATTTCCTTTCATTTCCATTTCATTCCTTTTACTTGCCATTTCATAACCTTGGCTCAGAACCTGGCCAACATCACACATGAGACAACCACTCATGCCAACACTTTTCACTTCATCAAAGATAAACATAACAGTTATATCAATACTTCCAACGACAAGCATATCCGCTCTGTCAACACACTTCTAGATAAGCATACCCGCTCTATCTACGGAGTTCATCCCCTATCTCCTCCCAACAACATCCGGTTTAGAGGTTCATCCCCTATCTTCCCCTAAACCGTGGAGTACATCCCCTATCTCCTCCAACACAACACAATGCATATAAATAACAATTATATACATCACAAATCAACACAATTAATTATCCAAATTAATCAATCAATGTAATTAGGACATTCTTCCATAATTAACATCACAACCCTTAGGTTCCAATTTCCTTAATGTTTCAACATTAATTCCATGTTTCTATACCAAACACGCTTCTAGGTTTATCATAGATGAAAACCCCCAACTTTTGTAAAATTACACAATGGCCCAAAGTTTCCCAAAATCACACAACAACTTCCAACATATCAAAATGCCAAAATTTAAAGACAAAGCTCATAAAGAGGAGTAGGATATCCCTACCTCAAGAGATGAGTTCCAAAGGAGAAGGACTCAAAACCAAAGTGCTCCAAACACCAAACTATTCGGATCAAAAGAACGCCCTCGACGATCTACACCCTTTTTGTGAAGCCCAAAGGTGAGCAAAACACCCTAGCTAGATCAATACTTAGAGAGAAGTTAAGGTTTTTGAGTGAGAAGCTCTGAAAATGGTGTTTTGGGTAAAGTAAGAGAGAGAAGATAAGTCAAAAAGTGATTTAAAATGCCCAGTCCCACTCAGTTATACGACAGGTCCGCTCGAGCGTAAGACACTCCGCTCGAGCGTAAAGACACAAAAACATGGTCCGCTCGAGCGCAACATTGTCCGCTCGAGCGCCAAGACACAGACACAAAGTTCGTCCGCTCGAGCGTAGATACCAGCCCGCTCGAGCTCAAGTCTCCCCCTCCCAGAACTCTCACCAAAAATACACTGTCCGCTCGAGCGCAACATCACCGCTCGAGCGCAACCAGCTCGAGCGCACCAAACCCGCTCGAGCGTAGGAACCACACTTGCAGAAGTTTTGCAGGTGCACGAAATACTGGATGGGTGCATTCTCCGCTCGAGCGCCAAAATCCCCGCTCGAGCGTACAAGCAACAACAACCTCTCCGCTCGAGCGTGAACATATCCGCTCGAGCGGACCAGCCAAAACCTGGGCAACTAGACTTGGTTCCTAAGCTCAACCAACCTGTAACAAACCTGCCCAACACATCCTATAACTCAAATACAAAGCAAGAAAGGATGTAAACAAGACAATACTCAACTATCAACATCCACGGACACATGTCCGGATCGCTATACAACAAGGGGTAAACCCGGGACCGCTATAACCTCCCCCCCTTAAAGAATTTCGTCCCCGAAATTAAGAACAAGTTTTTGAAAAACAAGTTTTCCTCTCTTTTAAACAATGTTATACCACAACATTCCACAATTCGACCCATTCCCGGTCATTCCATCTCTTATCAAGAGGCATTCTACAACATATACATTTCGACATGCATTCTCTGTTCATTTCAACCATTTCCAACACACATGGTTCACAATTCATATCATAAGCAATAATCATGATACAATTCCATTTCTATAATAGAGCCAACACCTGCAATATTATAATCAACTCCCATAACAAGGCAAGTTCTACAACATTTACATTAACCAAAACATGCACCATGTTTCTCAATTTAAGACATTTTTAATACTCTTAAATTTCATTACAATTACACAATTGCAATACTTGATTACACATCAACAAACAAGTCCGGATATTTCTCGCGGACTCCCAACTCACGTTCCCAAGTGGCCTCCTCCACTCCGTGATATTTCCACAAAACCTTAACCAAAGGGATGGTCTTGCCACGCAGGACTTGATCCCGCCTATCCAAGACCCGAACCGGTCTCTCATCATACGAGGCATCCTCATCTACCTCTAAGTCGGTCCAATCCAACACATGTGATGGATCCGGCTCATACTTCCGAAGCATACTCACATGAAACACGTCATGAACCTCGGATAACTGTGGCGGCAAAGCTAAACGATAAGCAACCTCGCCAACCCTCTCAAGGATCTCAAAAGGACCAATAAACCGAGGGGATAACTTCCCACTCTTCCCAAACCTCATCAAACCCCGTCTAGGTGATATCTTCAGAAACACATGATCACCCATCTCAAACGCCAATGGTCTTCTCCTACGGTCAGCATAAGATTTCTGACGACTCTGGGCTGTAGTAAGCCTCCTACGGATAAGCTCAACTTTCTCCGTCGTCTCCTTAACCAACTCTGGACCCAACAAAGGTGTATCACCCACCTCGGCCCAACAAACTGGAGACCTACAAGGTCGGCCATACAAGGCCTCAAACGGTGCCATACCGATACTAGACTGAAAACTGTTGTTGTAGGCAAACTCTACCAATGGTAAGTGCCTCTCCCACGTCCCACTGAAATCAAGGACACAACCCCGAAGCATATCCTCGAGGATCTGAATAGTACGCTCGGACTGCCCGTCAGTCTGAGGATGATAAGCTGTACTAAAAGTCAACTTAGTACCCAAGGCACTCTGCAAACTCTGCCACAACCTAGCAGTAAAACGAGGATCTCTATCTGAGACGATCGTCACTGGGACCCCGTGCAACCTCACTATGTCCCGAATATACAAGTCGGCAAGATGATCTACTGAATCTTCATGCTAGAAAGACATGTTACAACATGATGCATGTTAGGCTATTTCATGGAATTACAAGACAAGTGTATAAAGCATACATGGCATGTCTAAGCCAACTCAAAACAGAGTTGTATCATGGCAAAACAACCACAAATACCAGCTAAGACATGGTCAACATGAACTTAATAAAGGTACTCACCTATGAGACAAATATGGCAAGTATTGAAGACAACAAGGAGAGGGGATGGCCCTCTCCATCTTAGGACCTCAAAACACCATCCCTACCACTGAAATCCCTTTGGATTTCAGTGGTGAGAAGGCCAATACAAGGTGGCCCCGAAGCTCACAAAGAAGGGCACAAAAAGAGGCCAAACAAGGCCTAAGAGGGGGTAAACAACCCCAAGCACCAAAGTGATCTTAAACAACTATTTTAAGCACTTGAAAACAGAACTTTTATCAGTTATAAGTTAAGCTTAAAAACAGATGCAAGATAGACTCAAAGCTTGTGCAAAAATGGAGAATAAAGAGGGTAGTTTCTCACCTTTGAAGAACCTCTTCAAGAACACCACTCCAGCACCTTCCTTGGATCAAAACCAGCCCAAAAACTCTAAAAACAACTCCTTAGCACCTCAGCAACTAAGGGATAGTGTAATACTAGGTGTTTAAGGGCAAAAGTAAGACAAAAACTCACTTTAGAACACTATTACACACACAAATCAAAAGGGAGGGAGATATGGAGATAGATAGATATATAACTCCTAACCCTAATTTTCAGAACCTCTGAGAAGGGAGGAGGGCCTCCCCTCTTATAGAAATCCACTTCCTAAGCTTCTTAGAGAAGCTAACACAAGGGAGCAAATCGCTCCATACACGTGTATGGAGGGGGTGTAATGTGGATGCCAGCTGTGACAGCTGGCATAAAATATCTGCCAAAAGCATTGGAAAGGGGTCGACCAGCAAAAATGGCCGATTGATCAATAAAGGTGGCCGACCGACCAACAAAGGTGCCGACCGGCCTAAACTTTTAGCCGATGGCAAAAAAAAAGGGCCGATGGAATCATGCATTGGCCGGTGGGTTGAGGGGATGGCCAATAAGCCACCCTCTTCCCTTAAAAACACAAATACAAGTGTTTGGTCCACAACCAAGTACACAACAGTCAAGTTGAGAGATCTTGAGGCGAGGCGCGCGGCCGAGACCTACGAGAACTCAAAACGAACACGAATATGGATGATCACCGAGTGTTCAAACGGTGACGTCCAAGTCTTGAGGACGGTCAAAAATGGGGTGTCTACAGTTGCCCCTCTTTGATAGAACTCGAAAGTCATAACAATGACGGGAGTGAGTGTCAAAGCCTAGAGACGACCCATTTTTGACAAGGCCGAAGACTTAGACAAAGCATACAAGCTACAGATAAAGATATGCGCCCGAGGGCAGGGGCAAAATGCAAGACAATGCACCAAGCCGAGCATAACTTATGATCATGCAAAGGATGTTGTAATGAAGCAAATCATGCAACAATTTTAAGCAAGCAAATTCAAACCAAGCTACATTTCATGCATAAATGATGTAAGAAAATTATGCAATTCTCACTGCGTCTCACGCGGAGAAGACTAAGAGTGACCGTTAGGGACTCCCAAGGTCTCAAACAAGATCCCGATGCATTGCACGTGAACGGGAAAGGGGTGATATAAGCATTGGAACATGTTCTGAATGCTCTTAACCAAAGAAAGGGAAACATAGGGACGTGTCCCGGTGTTTCAGAAATGTATAAGCATTGGAACGTATTCCAAATGCTCTTAACCAAAGAGGGAGAAACATAGGGACATATCCCGGTGTTTCGGAAAGGTATAAGCATTGGAACGTATTCCAAATGCTCTTAACCAAAGAGGGAGAAACATAGGGACATATCCCGGTGTTTCGGAAAAAGAAGGAGAAACCTAGGAATGTATCCCTGTGTTTCGGAACAAGGAGAAGAAACATAGGGACGTATCCCGATGTTTCGGAAAATGAGAAGAAACATAGGGACGTATCCCGGTGTTTTAGAAAGAAGGAGAAACACAGGGACATATCCCGGTGTTTTAGAAAAAATGAGAAACATAGGGACGTATCCCGGTGTTTTAGAAAAGGAAGGAGAAACATAGGGACATATCTCGGTGTTTCAGAAAAAAAGAGAAACATAGGGACGTATCCCGGTGTTTTAGAATAAAGGAGAAATATAGGGACGTATCTCAATGTTTCGGAATGGCTCAAGCATTGGAACGTATTCCAGATGCTCTTAACCGAAAAGGGAGAAACATAGGGACGTATCCCGGTGTTTTGAAAAGAAGCAGAAACATAGGGACGTATCCCGGTGTTTCGGAAAAGGAGAAGCATAGGGACATATCCCAGTGTTTTGGAATAAAGGAGAAACATAGGGACATATCCCAGTGTTTCAGAAAATGAGAAGAAACATAGGGACATATCCCGGTGTTTTGGAATAAAGGAGAAACATAGGGACATGTCCCAGTGTTTTGGAAAATGAGAAGAAACATAGGGACGTATCCCGGTGTTTCGGAAAAGGGGAAGAAACATAGGGATGTATCCCGATGTTTCGGAAAAGGGGAAGAAACATAGGAATGTATCCTGGTGTTTCAGAAAAGGAGAAGAAACATAGGGACGTATCCCGGTGTTTCAAAAAAAGAGAAGAAACATAGGGACGTATCCCGGTGTTTCGGAAATGGAAGGAGAAACATAGGGACGTATCCCGGTGTTTCGGAATGGCTTAAGCATTGGAACGTATTCCAAATGCTCTTAACCGAAAAAGGGAGAAACATAGGGACGTATCCCGGTGTTTCCAAAAGAAGGAGAAACATAGGGACGTATCCCGGTGTTTCAGAAAAGGAGCGCACAAAATAATGCAAGTGGAAAGTACATGACAACGCAAGTGTGGAGGTGTGCATAACAATGCAGGTATAGTGCGTGACAGCGCAAGATAGAAAAGGTGCATAACAATGCAAGTGAAAAGGTGTATAACAATGCAACTGGAACGTGCATAACAATGCAAGTAGAGTATGCATAATAATGCAACTGAAAGGGTACATAGCAATGCAGGCAGAGTGTGCATAACAATGCAAAGAGAACGGTGCATAACAATGCATTTTCAGTGCAACATCAACAGCATGTTTGAAGTAAACTACTGAATAAGGAAATACACGTCTTAACGAGACCAATTCAAACGCAACCTCCGATTTACCTCTCGGAGGACTTGGCAACACTCTCAGCTCAAAAGGGTATACCCTGTTCATATTGGCGAGAGGTAACATCTGCATGTGAAACCCTCAGGTACTGCCTGAACTGTCATTCTGACTCGAAGCAAGCTTATACTTGGGGTTGAGATACACTCATACTCCAGAGAAACGGCGAGGCCTGAGAAGGTGCACCTGGAATGCAGTCTCGGAATTCACTGGAGTTAAAACACACTTAGATGCTCCACATTTTCCCTCTTTTCTTTTGCTTTGCAGTCTGGAACCCATATAGCTTCAGATAGGTCCTTGTCTAATTGTTCACACTTATCGGGGGTGGACCCTGCAGTTTTATGAAAGAACGAATTCTGTTTTGCACAAATGTGGAGAATGGCACAGCACTCTGAGCACAAAACGATTTTGTCTTGAATTTGAGAAATGAATCCTCGACCGGGTATTGAGCCTACAACTGAACACAGCGAAAAAGACTCAACAACGGAAAATAAAGGTAAGCAACCTAAACACATCGAGATACACTTGGAACGACTCAAAGCAAGAATCGAGATAAACAAAACAAAAGACACGACATACACAGACGTGTTACAAAGGCGAGAGACCTCTCAATTCGCGAGGAGCCAGTTTCTCCAGGTATTGTTTCCCACCCTTTCTCATTTGTGATTCTCACATCACTCTGGCACTCAATCTCTATTTTTCTGAAAAAGCCCTTTTCTCACTTTTTCTCTCATCGCACATCTCTCTATTCTTCAATCTCTTATTTTTCATCCCTCCCCTGGGTGGTTGATGGATGAACAGGAAGTTGCGGGCTCATGCCCCTAGCATTCTGCTAGATTCTCTTTCTTCCGCTCACAATAGTGAACTTTCTCACAGTGGGGTTACGCTACAACTGGATGTGTAGCAAATCTGCAGTTGACATCAGTTGACGACGCTCTGTTGGGGAGTTTGGACATGATCAGATCTGTCCAGATGAGGGAGTGGAATATCCTGTTCCATTTGAGTTTGTGCTTCGCACTTGGCTTGATACCTCGCTGCTTGGAGGATGAGAGAGCTTTCGGTGTTTCGCTGTTAGTTTCTGTTGTGCCCTTTTTTGGCAGATACGACGCCCTTCTTGGCAAGTATGTTGACAATGGGGAAAAGATAGAACACTTGACTTAACTGTGCCTCTAGTTCATTATTTTGACCATTTTTTTTTTTTTGACGTTCCGCTAAAACAATTTTGACCAACATGAGAGTTAGATTAACATGCTTGTTCAATTTTCCGATTTAAAATCATGCAAGTCAGGCTATGAGCACTGAAATTTTTTTTCCTTTTTTTGGGTCCAAGAAATGGTCCAGTTTTAGAAAAATGGAATAATTTTCGAGAGAATTAGTCAACCTTAGTAAAAAAATTCTCAAAAACTATTTTTGCAAATGGCCACTGCTTGACCAACGTGGAATTGACATCTTGAGATGCACAACCTCAGATCCAAAAACAATGGAAAATTGCCTCTTGTCTGAAGGACACTGCACGGCAACAGAAAGTTGCCCCTTGTTTGAATAGCACCGCAGCACACTGTATGGCAACGGAAAGTTAAATACAAATATACAAAAGTATTTGATAAAAAATATCCAATACATATTCCACCCTCTTGTCCAAGTGTTAATTATAGTTATTATAAAACAGTAATTAAATACAAATATACAAAAGTATTTGATAAAAAATATCAAATACATATTCCACCCTCTTATCCAAGTGTTAATTATAGTCCTTGTGACGTAGCTACACGAAAAAAACAAATAAAAATAAATAATACCTTCAAAAATATCCAAAAAAATATAAATTCGCTTGTTAGAAAATCTAGATCTTTTCCATTATATAATAGAATATATGTCAACTTTGATTATAAATATACAAAAATAATTTAATTTAATGCTCTCGAAGCGATTATTGATACCCATCATGTTATCTATCAAAACTAAAAACAAAAGTAATTGCATTATAATTTAGGCTTCATTTGAAAATTAATTTTTTGAAATTTTAAGAAAAAATATGTAAAAAAATAAAAAATAATAATAACCTCAGCATTTAATGACTTCTTCCAACTCACAACCCTTTTTGACTTCTTTCATAGTTGTTGCAGCACCCTTTTCAACTTCTCTCATACACTATGCTTAGTGATAGGATTGTTAAATTATTTTTATAAAAAAATCTTTAAAAAAATAATTTGTATATTAAAAAATATCTAAAACAAGTATAAATATTTATATCCATATTATGTAAGGAAAAAAGGAAAGATAACAAAAATATTTCATAATCCCTCCATCATAATATCTCTCACCAATTTTTAAGAAAAAAAATATTAAAACTTGCATTCTTTTTCTCTCCTTCAAAAAATCAGATAATATTTTCATGAAAGTTGTGGGTATCCATATATATTTTATATATTATATTATAACATAACAAAAAAAAAAAAAAACAGATATACAAATAGATAAAATTAATAAATTTGATTTTTATTTATTCATTTAAAATATTTCTTTTACCTCTCAATATCCAATTTTAAATTTTAAAAATCTATAAAGTCTATCTAAACAAATCTGATTTGAAAATATCTTCTACTATCATATTATAAAACTCACATATCTATCATATATTTAACTCATATCATAACTTACCTAAATAATAATAATTAAAAACAAATAGAAATCACAGATAAATTAAATTTAAAAAAAAAATTAGAAATCCACAACTCCATCTAAAATATATTGAAAAAAAACAAAAACAAATAGAAACCACACAAAAATAAAGAAGATAAGAATTTAAATATGGATCTAAAAAGATATAAGAATATCTAAATTTGAATTATGATTTAGTAATATAATTATCTATTTTTTTGATGTATATCTATCAAAATTTTAAATCACTTAATGGGACAAAATCATCAATTAGATTAAAAAAAACTATTGACTGATTTATTTATTTAATTATTTTAGAAATAATAATTATCCCTTAATTTATGGATTTTAAATGGAAAGATAACAAAAATATTTCATAATCTCTCCATCCTAATCTCTCTCACCGATTTGAAAAAAAAAATATTAAAACTTGCATTCCTTCTCTCTTCTTCAAAAAAATCAGATAATATTTTTCATGAAAGTTGTGGATATCAATCTATATCTTATATATTATATTGTAACATAACAAAAAAAAAAAAAAAAAAACAACGAAAAATCAGATATACAAACAAATAAAATTAATAAATTTGATTTTTAATTATTCAGTTAAAATCTTTCTTTTGGATCTCAATATCCAATTTAAAAATTTAAAAATCTTTAAAGTTTATCTAAACAAATCTAATTTGAAAATATTTCCCACCATCATACTTTAAATCAATAAAATCACATGTCTATTACGTATCTAACTCACATCATAATTTACCTAAATAATAATAATTAAAAACAAATAGAAATCACAGCTAAATTAAATTTTAAAAAAAATCGAAACCCACAACTCCATCTTTAATAAATTGAAAAAAAAAAAAAAAAACCCCACAAAAATAAAAAAGATAAGACTTTAGATATGGATCTCAAACAAAATATTACAAACTCTAAATTTGAATTATGATTTAGTAATATAATTATCTATTTTTCTGATGTATATCTATCAAAATTTTAAATCACTTAATGAGACAAATTAATCAATTTTCAAGTCTTATTTAAAGAATAATCTGATTAGTCATCCCAACTCCTAAACTTCGCGAGCACTGGTGGAAGAGCTAACGGATTAGGCAGGGTGAAGTCTAAGTTATTGGGGGTAATATCCTACCATTCCATAAATTTATTTGTTTTTTAATTTTATTTTTTTTCCCTGTGTGATTCTCTCTTTCTACTGTTGGTTTCGATTTTAGTGAAATTTATGTGTTTGTTTACAGGTTTGCATGATGGAGAAGAATTATTAGTGATTATGGTTGCAATCGAAGTATCTATGTATGTTTAGTGCCAAGGATTTTGATCGGATTTTGTTTTCTTAAATGAAGACCGTAAAATTGGAGTAAAAAAAATGAGTATCAATTTTTTTTTTTTATTGTCATTTTATTTTATAGAAAATGTGAAAATTTATTGAAAATTCAAGATTTTATTATAACATTAAATTTTTGTATAATTAGGTAAATTTAAAAACTTTTAAATATCATTGTGTTCTTTTTTTTTATCATCTTTCTATCCCACTATACCATTACTGCTATTTGTTAGTTTGTTAATTATAATTCAATTAATTAAAAATGAAAGCTTAATATAACTTTTCGTATATATTATCTAAATATAATTTCTATTTTTTTACGTGATTAAATAGTCCATCTTTAGATAGTATATAGAAGAGTTAGATTTCTTCTTTTATCGCTAAAAAACCCAATCTTTTTTTTTTTTACTTTTTAATTTTTTAAATTGAAACATCAATTGTGTATGTCCATAAACAAAACTGATAACACTACAACAAAATGCACTTTTGGCAACCAAATTTGGCAACTAAAAAAAATTTAGTCGCTAAAACCTGTGGAATTGGAGACCAAAAATTTTTTTAGTTGCCAAAAGTACAATATTTAGCTACTAATTTTTTTTAGTCTGGAAATGTTGATTATTGGCGACTAAAAAAAATTTAGTCCCTAAAAATGCCACAATTGGCGACTAAAAAATGTTTTAGTCGCTGTATAAATAGTTTTGGCTACTAAAATTTTTTAGTCACCGAATAAAAAACAAAAATTTACTTTCAGACTTTTGGCGACTAAAAGTTTCAGTCGCCAAAAATTTTATTTTCAGCGACTGGAAAATGTTTTAGTCGTTGTATAGCTAGTTTTGGCTGCTAAATTTTTTTGTCACCGAATAAAAAATAAAAATTTACTTTTTATCTTCGGCGACCAAATGTTTGGTCGCCAAAAATTTATTTTTAGCAACTAAAAAATATTTTAGTCGCCAAAGAATGAAAATATTTGCTGGGAAAAATTTGAATTTTGGAGGGATTATAAAACTAATTGGCGACTAAAATGTTTAGTCGCCAAATTACTAATTTTAGCGACTAAAATAATATTTAGTTGCCGTTAGATAACATTTTGGCTACTAAATAAAAATTTAGTCGGCATTTGTCCCTTAATTAATTAGATACAATCCTCTCCCATTTCACTCTCTCATCATCTCTCTCTCTCTGTCTCTCTCTCTCTCTCTCCATCGCAGGCGACCCTCCTACCGGCCATCGTCCACCATTGTCGCACATGAGCACCCACCTCCTTACCGTTACGGTACAACCCACCTCCCCACTAGCAACAGACAACGGTAGCTACTTCGATTTGTGTCTCCTCAAGCACACACCAGATATTTTCGGCCTCTTCCTCTCTCTCTCTCTCTCTCTCTCTCTCTCTCTCTCTCTCTCGCGCGCGCGCGCAAGAGCAGCGTTTTTTCTCTCTATTTCTCGCTCGCAGCAACCATTGGAGCACACCTTGTATTTTCCCTTCTTCTTTCCCTTCCACCCTCTTGCTCACCATGTGTTTGACAAAATGTTGAAATAAAATTGGAACAAGCCCGTTTGAGGGGCGAAAACTCACAACAGTGAGCTAGAAGTAGAAATGTGGATTTAGTGAAATATGCTAGATAAGGGAGATACTGAAGAGTGACTAGTTTTTTCTAGCTAGCTTTAATCGAGAAGGATATTACCCATTAAATAGTTGGATTAACCAAATGGAGAAATTCTTCAGAAGTTTTATGTAATTGTAGAAATCTTTAATATGTAAAAGGATAAGTTTTATAAATAGTTGTAAGGCCAGCTATATTTTACTGAACATTTGGCATTTAATACCTTACACAGAAATTAGAAGTGACATTGATTGGAGATCCAATGAGGGAAAATCAAGTAAGCTTGTATAGTCATGTGTAACAACATAGTAATGGAGTGATTTGATTGTTATTGAAGGTGCCAAAAGAACAATGTTGTGGTTGAGTCATAATTTAAGTCAAATGGAGGTTATTTTGCAATTTTGATTCTTATTTGATTCTTATTTGTTGTGGTTGAGTCACAATTTGATTCTTATTTGATTCTTAGGACTTGTGATCTTATTTTGCAATTTTTCGTTCAAACCATCTGCCTCATTTGGGATCTCATTTTTCAATTTTCTGTTCTATCTGTCTCGCTCTTCTAAGGTTGTGGTTGAGTCATAATTTAAGTCAAATGGAGGTTATTTTAAAAAAAAAAAATTTAATATTAAATTGTTTTAATTTTAACAAATCTTAAGTGATAGAGTTAATTTTGAATTCAAATTGTGACGACATGACAACATTATGAGAATGAGATGGAGGGTTGAAATGGAGAATGAGAACAAAAGACCTGAATTTGAGAATCAAAACTAAGGATATTATTGTTCATCAATGTTTATGAGATATCTCTAAATAATGGGTTTTAATAGCTATTAAACAAAATTCTGAAGTATAAAATAAATATACTTTTAAGTCTATAGGTAGTGTTTAAAAATATGTAGCACTTGAATTACAAGATAAAAAGCAAGATTCAAGGTCGGAATTACATAGGGCACTTGGAATATTAATGATGGTTTCAACCTTCACTGCATACGGTTGGACTAACTAGCTGGTTCTTATTGACTATATATCATCATCCTCTGATCTTAGTTTAGCATACTTTCTTTTTACCCCACAAGGATGTCCATACCTTCACCTCTACTAATCTCATGGGTTACTTTGCCCAACTAATCTCTCAAGTTACTAAGTACATGTAGTTATCGTCTTACATATACCAAGTAATATTATTAGTTTAGTATACTTCCTTTGCGCATAAAGTAGCTCAACCTTGTCAATTTTTTTGATTTTCCTCTAGCAAATTATCTTCAATGATGTTGAGAGGGAAACAAATGATAGTTCAAAAACACATGTAAACAAGAAGCATTGAATATCATGTGCTAAAATTCACTAAAATGAGGTTATCTTGAATTAGTAGTAGAATTTATGTGATCTACATTGTTCACCCCACTCACCCTTTTCTCAAATTATTTCACAGCTATAGATTAGACACTTCTTGACCTATTTATGTTAACAAAAACTTCATAATTTTGTACTTTCTTGATTAGCATAACTTTTGCGTAAACGGGTAAATTTTTATTTTTTTGCAATGTTTAAGAACATTACCGCGGTCATATATAATTAAGATTAGTCTATCATAGTCCAAGAGTAATGACTACTTAGAATTCATTGATACCATGAGAATAAGAACCAATGACTTTCTTCTACTTACATTGAAAATTTGATGATTGGTTAATAAAGTTTATGAATGTTTTGAGTTTGAATTGTTCTTGTGACAATTGACCACATAATGTGAAATTTCACATGGTCATAATTATAGCGAATTCAACGGTAAAAACAAAGATCAAACCAAAGTAACTATATGAGTTTTAACTTAGGATACTTGTTTTTCACACTTCCATTCAAACATGTTTCAAAAGAACAAAAGAGACTTTATAGGACACAAATTTCTAGCACCACCCTTTTTCCTCAAATTCTTTGAAATGCTCTTTTTCAAATGTCTCTTTTTGCACAAAAAAATTCTCTCTTTTGGACCAAATTTGAGGCATATGGACCATGTCAGGGTGTTGTGTATGCAAATGTTATTTTCAATGAGTCTTTTTTTTTTTAAAAGAGATGCAAATAAGCATGAGTGAGAGGCTCCTCCTCTTGAATATGAGAGAGACTTTTTAAAGTCTGGTCTAAAACTCTAAAGGAGAGAGAGTCTTACTATTACTGTTTGAGATCTGAGCCCTTCAGAGTTTGGTTCATACCCACTACTTGTTTTCTTTTATAACTCCATCCCTCTTTGTTTTTGTTTTTGTGTTTTTTTTACTGCTCCAACCCCAATGTTAGGTCATATGACCATATTCCCCACCTCCCTCCCCCCTCCCTCTCTGTCCACATTAATCATATTTTTATGGGAAAGTCTATGCCATATGCCCCATTATAATTTTTATGACTTTTAGTTATGATCTATTATTTGTGAAGTAATGCTTTGGTGTACTTATTACGAAATTACATAAGTTTTCACGAACTTATAAAAGTGATACTAAATATCAACTTTTAATTTTTCTATTTTTTTTTTCTTTTCTTTTATTTTTTTGTTCTTTTAGTTTTATATGTGTAAGTGTAACTCTGTAGGAACCATCCCAATGATGAACTTTTCTAATTCCTATTTTATTCATATATGCATCTTTCTTGATATTCGGATTGTTTTTATACAAGCTAATGGTGCATGTTTTGGTAAATTTGTCTGATAGATGCTAGATCGTTCGCATAAGCTTCTGGATCTCATTGTAGGCTATATAATATATGATGGTTTGATATTGCAAGATTAAATTTTTGTGGATTGTTGGTTGAGGCTAATTTTGTTTCTTGAGAATGTAAGGGAGGAAATTCTGATTAAATGACAATGGAATAGGAATTTGGGAAATTGCTTCATGCCATATAACTTGCGATGACATAAAGAAATGATGATATAAAGAAATTCGCATGGCATGGCATGAGAATCAGGGAATCTGTAACATAATATTGATTAAAAAAAATCATTTATTGAAAGAGAATTGAACTGACGGAATGTAATTCGGACTCGTAGCTTAGGAGTTAGAGCCGAAAACGCCTTAAATTTTCTGTCAATTAAACTTGAGGGTAGATACTTACTGTTATTGCGAAATTGTTTTAATCTCTTTTTGGTGACGTTATCCCATTTTCCATGATTTTGTGAAATGCTATAATTTAGTTGAGTATTATTTCTTACCCAATTTTTGATTTATTACTTCTAAACTCAAAGACGATGGATTTCATATGTATTTATTATTATGGATCTCATTATCTTTATGTTACATACTTTCCTAAGGGTAAATTTCACTGGCCTCCACTAAGATTTGGAAAAAAAAAAAAAATACAGTGAACTCCACAAGTTTGGCATAGTTACATTGGGATCTCTAAAAATTTTAATTTACATAACAGCTCCCAAACCAACGTACAGATATCACAATCAACTTCCCCATGACAAATAGAACCTGTGACAATAGACGGAATGTAATTAGCACGTGTAGGTTGGGAGCTAGAACCCAAAATGCCTTTAACTTAACCGAAAAGGGCGTTAAGGTGGCAAAAATGCAAAACAACCTCCGAGCCGCCGTACAGATATTACAGCCAGCTTCCCCATGACAAATAGGACCTATGACAACAGAAGGAATGTAATTAGCACGTGTAGGTTGCGAGTTAGAGCCGAAAATGCTTTAAACTTCACCGAAAAAGGGCATTAAGGGGGCGAAAATGCAAAACAGCCCCCGAACCACCGTACGGATATCACAACCAGCTTTCCCATGACAAATAGGACCTGTGACAATAGACGGCATGCAATTAGCACGTGTAGGTTGGGAGTTAGAGCCAAAAACGCTTTAAACCTAACCGAAAAAGGGCATTAACGGGGCGAAAATGCAAAACAGCCTCCGAACCACCGTACAGATATCACAATCAGCTTCCCCATGACAAATAGGACATGTGACAACAGACGGCATGTAATTAGCACGTGTAGGTTGGGAGTTAGAGCCGAAAACGCTTTAAACTTAACCGAAAAAGGGCATTAAGGGGGCGAAAATGCAAAACAGCCCCCGAACCACCGTACGGATGTCACAACCAACTTCCTCATGAAAAATAGAACCTATGATAATAGATGAAATGTAATTAGCACATGTAGGTTGGCAATTAGAGCCGAAAACGCCTTAAACTTAACCGAAAAAGGGCATTAAGGGGGCGAAAATGCAAAACATCCCCTGAACCACCGTACGGATGTCACAACCAGCTTTCTCATGAAAAATAGGACCTGTGACAATAAACAGAATGTAATTAGCACGTGTAGGTTGGAGTTAGAGCCGAAAACGCTTTGAACTTAACCAAAAAAGGGCATTAAGGGGGCGAAAATGCAAAATTGCCCCCGAACCACCATACGGATATCACAACCAGATTCTCCATGGACCTATGACAATAGACGGAATGTAATTAGCACGTGTAGGTTGGAAGTTAGTGTCGAAAACGCTTTAAACTTAACCGAAAAAAGGCATTAAGGGGGCAAAAATGAGAATCAGCCCTTGAACCACTGCACGGATGTCACGGCTACCTTCACTGTGACAAATAGGACCTGTGACAACAGACGGAATGTAATTAGCACGTTTAGGTTAGGAGTTAGAGCCAAAAACGCCTTAAACTTAACCGAAAAAAGATGTTAAGCGGGCGAAAATACGAATCAACCCTTGAACCATCGTACGGATGTCATGGCCACCTTCGCCGTAACAAATAAGACCTGTGATAACAGACAAAATGTAATTAGCACGTGTAGGTTGGGAGTTAGAGCCAAAAACACCTTAAACTTAACCCAAAAAGGGCGTTAAGGAGGCGAAAATGCGAAACAGCTTCCGAACCAGCATACAGATGTCACGGCCACCTTTCCCGTGGAAAATAGGACCTGTGACAATAGACGGAATGTAATTAGCACATTTCGGTTGGGAGTTAGAGCCAAAAATGCCCTAAACTTAACCGGAAAAGGGCGTTAAGGGGGCGAAAATGCAAAACAGCTTTCGAACCAACGTACAAATGTCACGGACACCTTTCTCATGGCAAATTGGATCTGTGACAGTAGATAGAATGTAATTAGCACATTTAGGTTGGGAGTTAGAGCCGAAAACTCCTTAAAGTTAACCGAAAAAGGGCGTGAAGGGGGCGAAAATGCGAAACAGCTTCCAAACCAACGTACAAATGTCACGGGCACCTTCCCTATGGAAAATAGGACCTATGATAGCAAACAAAATGTAATTAGCACGTTTAGGTTGGGAGTTAGAGCCGAAAACTCCTTAAAGTTAACCGAAAAAGGGCGTTAAGGGGGCAAAAAAGCGAATCAGCCCCCGAACCACTATACGAATATCATGGCCACCTTTCTCGTGACAAATAGGACCTATGACAATAGACGGAATGTAATTAGCACGTGTAGGTTGGGAGTTAGAGCCAAAAACGCCTTAAGCTTAACCGAAAAGGGGCGTTAAGGGAGCGGAAAATCAAAACAGTCCTGGAACCATCGTAGGGATGTCACAGCCAGCTTCCTCATGACATATAGGACTTGTGACAACAAATGGAATGTAATTAGCACGTGTAGGTTGGGAGTTAGAGCCAAAAATGCCTTAAACTTAACCGAAAAAAGGTGTTAAGAGGGCAAAAAGGCGAAACAGCTTCCAAACTAGCGTTGGGATGTCACGGCCACCTTCCTCGTGGAAAATAGGTCCTGTGACAACAAACGGAATGTAATTAGCACATTTAGGTTGGGAGTTAGAGCCGAAAACGCCCTAAACTTAACCGAAAGAGGTCGTTAAAGGGGCGAAAATGCGAATCAGCCCCCAAACCACTGTACGGATATCACGGCCACCTTCCCCGTGACAAATAGGACCTTTGACAATAGACGGAATATAATTAGCATGTGTAGGTTGGGAGTTAGAGCCAAAAACACCTTAAACTTAATCGAAAAAGGGCGTTAAGGGGGCAAAAATGCGAAACAGCTTCCAAAACTAGCATACAGATGTCACGGCCACCTTCCCCGTGGAAAATAGGATCTGTGACAGTAGACGGAATGTAATTAGCACCTTTACATTGGGAGTTAAAGTCGAAAACGCCTTAAACTTAACTGAAAAAGGGCGTTAAGGGGGCGAAAATGCGAATCAGCCCCCGAACCACCGTACAGATGTCACAACCACCTTCACCGTGACAAATAAGACCTGTGACAACAGACAAAATGTAATTAGCACGTGTAGGTTGGGAGTTAGAGCCAAAAATGCCTGAAGCTTAACCGAAAAAGGGCGTTAAGGGAGCGAAAATCGAAACAGCCTCGGAACCACCATAGGGATGTCACAGCCAGCTTTCCCGTGACATATAGGACTTGTGACAATAGACGAAATGTCATTGACACACGTAGTTTAGGAGTTAGAGCCGGAAACGACTTAAACTTATTCGAAAAAAGGGGAATTTGACATCCAATAAATGTTCAACATTTTTATTGTAAATGATGCCATTGTTTCATCGTACATGGTGGTCATTTGGGTGGTAAACGTATTAAGAAATCATGATATAGTTATGGAGTAACCCCGTAGATTACTCAATCATTTTACTTTGATTAGGAAAATGAGAATGAAGAAGAGTTAAAATAAATTTACCACCAAAACATTCTACTCATAAAAATTTATTTTATAAAGAGGTATGCTCCTACAAATTGTGTTATTTGTAAATTGAAATCAAGTTTGAAATAAATCTTTCATGATACATATATATGATTGTATTTCAAAAAAATGTTTTCTATAGATTGTTCTACCTTAAATGCATGTCATTATATTAGACTTATTTATTTTGATGATTTATTTAATTATGTTTTAATTTATTTAAGCGAGAAAAATAGAATCCAAATTTTATTTTGATGATTTATTTAATTATATTTTAATTTATTTGGAAGAGAAAAATAGAATCAAAATTTATTTTGATGATTTATTTCAAAGAGAAAAATAGAATCAACATTTATTTTGATGATTTATTTAATTATGTTTTAATTTATTTGAAAGAGAAAAATAGAATCAAAATTTATTTTGTCTCATTATTGCTCACCTAAACCTTTATCCTAAATGTTAGAATGTATTTAATATTTGATTAAATCAGGAGTTCAAACAGCCCAGCACAGCAGCAGTTCAAAAGGTTCAAGTGGAAGATATTCAAATTTGTAATGATGGAATGGAAGATATTCAAATTAGTAATGATGGAGTGGAAGATATTTAAATGAATACAACGGCTATAAACGGCTATAAGTTTCATTATATATACCAAAGCCTCTAATGTAAACAAGTTATAAAAAACTATAAACTATTCTTTGATCTATAATCACTCACATCTATTCTCTGAAAAATTCTTTGGGAAGTGTTCTTCAATTTTTGTTTACATCCTCTTTTAGAAATTATACACTGAGATGTATAGCTTTAAACCTATCTTTCCTGTGTGAGGTTTACAGAAAAATCAGAGTTTTATTTTTATATCTATCTTTGAGAGATAATTCTTGTAGCTTTCTATGAAAGCAAAAATACCTTCTTTTCAACCTTGTAAGAGTGTAGTACACTCAGTGTTCTTGACTTAGAAAGTCTGTGTAAAATCTGTGGAGGATTGCTCCATCTGTGAAAAAGTTGCTAGCACCCTGTGAAGCTAGAGTATAATGGAAAATCTCAAGTAAAGCTTTAGGAGTGGATGTAGGCCGAGTTGAAGCCGAACCACTATAAATTTGTTTATCTCTCTCTCCCTTATCTCTTTATTTTATTTAAATTGCCATAGCTATATTTTACATTTTTACTGTGCTAAAATCATTAACTGACATAGTTGTTAGAACACTTGTTTTAATTATTTTTATTTCATTAACTATATTTATCTATTGTGCTAGTCATAATTTTTATTAGGGTATTATTATTTTTATTTGTAAAAACCTAATTCACCCCCCCTCTTAGGTTGTCTTTTGGGTAACACATTATAACCTTTTTCCTATGTTTTTCTGAATTGATATTTTGTAATGGATGTAATTGTTTTTTTATTTTTTGTAGATGGCTTTTGGCGTGGACTTGTGGATAGTCTACATTTTTGTTTATGGAGGATACTTGACACTTTTTTGTAATCCTGCTAACTATGTCTTACTCTGCTTTTGTAAAAGTATTTTTTGTATACGGGGGGCTTTGATTTTTGTATGATTCTATATTTTGTATGGAATTATTATTTTAGTTTAGACAATAGTTGGTTTGTATGGACTTTGACATTTAAAGTTATTCATTTTTTTGTATATGGATGCAGATTGTGGAATGATTGATAGTATACGTATTATTTTGTTTACATACATATTACAAGTTGCATGAAATATAGATAGGTTATGGAGAAATTATAATTTTATAATAAAACATAAGATCATATTTTTGGTGACTAAATAATTAGTAGCTAAAAAAAAATTGAGAAAATAGTTTGACCGACTAAAATTTTTCGGTTAAAAAAAAAAAATCAAACATTTGGCGACTAAATGCTTTATAGCAAAAAGAAAAATCAAACATTTGGCAACCAAACGTTTTGTAGCCAAAAAAAATCAAACATTTGGCAACTAAAAGTTTTGTAACAAAAAAAAAAATCAAACATTTGACGACTAAAATATTTTGTAACTAAAAACAAAAGCTGAAGAATAAAAAAACTTTTGCCTACTAAAAATTTTTATGTTTGGTTTAGCTTTGAGAGATGAGTTTTAGAAAAAAATTTCAAAAAAATTGTTTGGTTTGAGATTTTTCTCAAAAAATTTCCAAAATCACTTTCTCTTTCTTACACATCAATCAATCACTTTTTCTTTCACACACATCTACTCAATTACAACAAAATATCAAATCATCCCAAACTCTAAAATTACTTTCAAAATATACAACCAAACAAATTAAAAAAATTTCTAAACTCTCTCCCAAAAACTTTTTTTGAAAATCACTCTCTCAAAATCAAACCAAACACGCCTAACATTTTTGCCGACTAAAATATTAGTAGCCAAAACACAAACTATTTGCTGACTAAAATTTTAGTAGCAAAAAACATAACACTTTTGCCGACTAAAATATTAGTAGCCAAAACACCAACTATTTGCCGACTAAAATTTTAGTAGTCAAAAACATAACACTTTAGGCGACTAAACCTTTAGTAGCTGAAAATGTGCTATTTAATTTTATTTCCAACCTTTTGGCGACCAAAAATTTAGTCGGCAATTGAATACATTTGACTACTAAAATAATTTTAGTCGCCAATTACCTTTGCTGACAATTCTTCAGCGACTAATGCTGCGACCAAATAATTTAGTCGCTAAAAGCCATTGGTGACTAAAAATTGACTTTTGGCGACTAAAAATGTAGTCGCCAAAAGTGAAAATTCTTGTAGTGTACACATATCCAAAAGTTACACATTTCTTTCTTCTTCTTTTTTTTCTTTTTTCAATATGTAGGATATTTACAAATGGGAAATGTTTGACATCTCAATTTTTTTTTCATAATCCGACTATAATGATGTAGTCATAAGTGTCAATTTTTATACAAATATGAAAAGAGAACTAATTAAATTATACATTTCAACCAATCAAATACTCAAACTTTAACTATTTCAAGATGTTATTTCACTATAATTACAATTAAAAGAATCTTCAATCCTTAATATTTTTTTTTTATCAAATTGCAATTTGATAAAAATTTAAAAATATGAAACGTTGAAAATTATTGTTTTTTCCATCAAAATTGGTGAAAAGAAAAAAAAAATTGGGATAAGAATGAAAGTTCTTTTAAAAATTGATAAAAATTTAATGAAAAAGTTAAAGTAATTCATATCAAATCAAATTTTTTATTCAAATTTAAAATCAAATTAGATTAAAAAAAATTAAAAGAAAATGATGAAAGTTTGAAAATATTTTGAAACCTTCTTATTCTTAAAGACTAGAAATCTGTGTGTGTATTATATTTATATTGTATTTTTAGTTATGCAATTAAAATCAAAAGAAATGTAATGGATTAATAATAGAAATATAATTATTGTTAAATATCACTTCACTTTATATTTAATAATAAAATTATATATTTGTCTTAATTATAACTTTTAAATTTGTATATTTTCATAACAAGAACAGGTATGTCATAACTTATTTAATATTGTAGTGTTGTGCATGTTTCAATTTAAGACAATTTAAATTTTAAAATAAAATTAATTAATTTTTGTGTAACTTGATTAGTCTTTTGACCTAACCGATTAGGCTAAATCATTTTTGATTTGACTGATTCGTTGGTTTAACCGCGATTTTAGAAGTTTTATTAAAATAAATTGATTAGATTTTTTTGATTAGAAATAAACTAAAGATTGACCTAATTAAAGATTAAATAACTGATATTGTTTGATTCCAAATAAGCTTATCGCTCGAACAATTGCTAAATTTTATTTTACACAATCCCACATCGGGAAAAAAAGAAAAAAGTGAGTTGTTTCATTAATTATATAAAGTAAACATATGCTCCCATTTAATATTATAGTATTATGCATGTTTCAGTTGAAAACAATTTAAATTTTAAAATAAATTAAAATTTAAGAATTTTAATTAATTAACTTTTATATAAGTTGATTAAAATTTTGACCAATTTTAACGATTTTATCAATATATATATCTGTGTGTGTGTGTATTGTTTTATTTCTAAAAGATATGTTTAAGTTTTATGACAAACTCTAATATAGAATAAACTAAAACTAAAAAATTTATAAAATGAAATTTATTTTTATTTTATCTTTAATATAATTTTTTTTATAATTTATTCTATTTTTTTCATCTTTACTAAGAGGGTAATTTCTATGCAAATTGGGCCGAGCTGGGCCATTGTGGGCCTCAGTGCGAAGGGCTAAGTAAAAAGGCCATGAAGTCACCCCGGTCCCAAAGTGCCCTAGAATTAAGACCGGTCCGTAGAGAATGTCGGTTATCTCGGTCTAGAAGAATACTACTGTTAGTTCGGTTGACAGATGGCACACTCAGAGTTATCTCGGTCGCGGCACATTACGGTTTAGCCCGGTCATGTCCTCTTGACCGGAGTATGTTAAACCTTCGTCTGGACTGTTCTGAGTTAGTTCGGCTCAATACTTCTATGGAAAGCTCGGTCTTAACATTCGAAACTGAGATAGAAGCGACTAAAGGAAGGACCGAACTAGAAGTTAGATCGGACATACCTGCCTGTCTAGTATGGCAGTATTATTTCGGTCGTATGGTAGTTCGGCCATGGTAAAGCCGTCTCACTTGACTTAAGCAGTGAGGGGGGTGTTGGAGGATCGGTATTATCCTTCAGGAGTGTGAATCTTAGGAGGACTCTACATGGAGGAGTAAGAGTCCTACTTGGATTGTGCCACACGGAACCTATAAAAGCTCACAAACATCACCTATGGAGAGGTAACGCAACTTTGATTCCTGAATACATAGAGTTTTTGCCTATTTGTCTTGTTTGCTAACTTAGGCATCGGAGAGGTTTCCGGCACACACCCGCCGGCTAGCTCACGTTTGTATTTTCAGGTTGCAAAACGACGACGTACGGAGGAACGCAGATTTGATCAACAGGATTATACGAGAAGGTGTATTTCTTTCCCGTACAATTGGCGCCGTCTGTGGGAATTCAGACAAGAACAAAACCTCTTGATCAAACTTTTCCTCTTAAGAATCAATGGCGCACAACGAAGAGTTGCCACAGTCTGCCATCGACGGACTAACACCAGAGGGAGGTGCGAGGGGCGAAGGTTTACCTTTGATCCCTCCCATGGCGGACTTGGAGCCACGACAGAATCCCAAGAAGGATACAAGGGGGAGAAGACGGACGAACAGCCCCCATCACTCTCGTTCACAGAGCCCAGAGAGACAAAGGCGGATGATTGACCCTCAAGCCTTAGAGGATCGCGTCAAGGAGCAAGACAAATTGATACGACGGATGGCGGCGGATATGGAATCTCTAAAGCGTCAGATGAAGGGAAAAGAAGTGGCGACAGGAGAGGGGCGCACAGACAAGACGCCCCCTCGTCACTCGGAAGGTCGTGGTAGGAACACCACACCCTCGCAAGCAGAGAGTAAAAGCCTCAGGACAGGCGATACTCAATCCAGGTCTTCCAGAACTCGTCACTCTAGGTCTGAGAGGACGAGATCTGAGAGGTCCTACACGGAAGGGAGCACTTATTGGCCTTCACATATGCACCAAACAAGATCCAGACAGACGGAATTGCCCAGATCATCCGACTTACGCACTGTGCTTGAAGAGAAGGCACAATGAAGGGAAGACGCCAGGGCACGCGATCCACACAGAGTTTCTGCCTTACAGCGGTTGGCTCCTCGGACACATGGAAGCGTCGAGGTTGGAATGCCAATACCGCGCCCTGCCTACGAACCGACGGACAAAACATTAGCAAGGCTGTAGACTTCGCCGTTTGTTCCAGCAATTGAGAACGCGCCTCTACCATCAGGCTTTCTACAGCCCAAATTCACTACATATGAAGGGAAGACGGACCCCTACTCACACTTGAGCCACTTTCGCCAGGTCATGGCTGTATACCGGCGAAACGAGGCTTTGATGTGCATCCTCTTCCCATCAAGCCTTGGCGACCTAGGCTTGACTTGGTTTGAAAAACTTCCAGAAGGCAGCATAGCCTCCTGGGCATAATTGGCAGAAGCATTTGTAACAAGGTTCCGAACAAACACTAAAACCCCGGTGGAGATCGACCAGTTACTCTCCATCGACATGGGCGACAAGGAAACCTTACGATCCTACAACAGTCGTTACTGGGAGACATTCAACCAGATTGGGGATTGTCCCACCAATCTAGCCATTGCACAGTACAAAAGAGGACTTCCAGTCGGAAACAGACTAAGGGACTCGATCACCATGACGCCACCTCTCACCATGGAGGCCCTGATGGAAAGAGTGCACCAGCACATCAGGGTGGAAGAGGATAGTGCCCGTGCCAAAACAAAGTCTAGCACGACCGCAATGCCAGAGAAAAAGGCCTCAGCAAAGGTCAATGCGGTAAACCGTCCGAGCAGAAACGGGCGAGGCAGGCGAGACAACGAAGAAGACCAGGATAAGAGATGGCTGAGAGTCCGTACTGCCATAACCACGGTCTTCAAGAAATCGATCTACCGAATTCTAAGTGAAATACGGGATGAGCCTTTCGTCAGATGGCCAGCCAAATTAGGAGAAGCACAGAAGGACTATGACGAAAGATCACGGTGCACCTTCTACAAAGAAAAGGGGCACCGCACTGAAAATTGCACGTCGTTGAGACAGCACCTGGAGGAGTTGGTGGCGGCAGGTCACTTGGATAAATATATTAAAGGAGGGGCGCAACCAGCCCCCCAAGACCATAATAACCCCAACGGAATGCCCATCGACGCCCCACCTCAAGGCGTGATCAATGTGATACATGGAGTTTTCGAACCTGAGCGTGTATGCGAGCTCAGAGGATCAATCAAGAAGGCTGAGCACTTAAGGGAGGTACTAAGCACTCAACCTATATCAAAAAGGGGAGAACAGAAGCTTCAAACATTATGTCCTTTTCGGGCAGAGACTTGGTCAGAATATATTGCCCCCACAATGATGCCTTGGTTGTCACTCTCCGAGTCAAGGATTTTGACGTCGAGCGGATTTTGATTGACCAAGGTAGTTCATGTGAAATCATGTACTACGAAACATTTAAACAATTGAAATTGCAAGATAAAGACTTGGCACTTGCCGTATCCCCCCTGATTGGATTCAACTCCATGCCAGAATGGCCCGTCGGCAAGATAATCCTCCCAGTCAGAGCAGGGAGTGTGACGAAACAAGTGAAGTTTTGGGTGTTGAAGGTCCCCTCCACTTACAACATCATTTTGGGCAGAACATGGCTGCATGCCATGCGCTCGGTGGCGTCATCCTACCACCAAGTAATGCGGTTCCCCAACGACACCGGAGTAATAGAAGAAGTCTATGGAGATCAGATCATGTCGAAGCAGTACTTTGTCACGGTGAATGGCAGCCACGCTGCCAAAGGATACGTTCATTCGGTGGAAGAACCTGAGAGTAATGAACTGTTCGCAGATGTTGGCAAAGCGGCTAGCCAGAAAGCGGTGGAAGACTTGGTAGAGGTAAGAATAGATGAAAAGAACCCGGATAAGTTCTTTTTGCTCGGTTCGTCGTTGTCCAGCACCGAGAGATTAGAGGTCTTAGAATTTTTGACCTCTAACATCGAAGTGTTCGCTTGGACACGTACGACATGCCAGGCATTGATCCCAACTTCATTTATCACCAACTCAATGTCCACCCATCTGCCAGACCAATCATTCAGCGGACTCGCAGATCGGCACTCCACCACGCCGAGATAGTGGCGAAAGAAGTAGGAAACCTGCTGGAAGCAGGAGCAATCAGAGAAGTGCACTACCCCAGATGGATTTCCAACACAGTCGTGGTGCCAAAAAAGAATGGTAAGTGGCGTGTCTGTGTCGACTACAAAACAGTCAACAAGGCATGCCCTAAAGACAGTTTTCCTCTGCCACGGATAGATCAACTGGTAGACCTAACGGCAGGGCACAACCGACTTAGCTTTCTGGATGCATACAGAGGCTACCATCAAATTGCCATGCACGAACCAGATCAAGAAGTGACGTCCTTCACAACTCCAAGAGGACTATACTGCTACAAGGTCATGCCCTTTGGCCTAAAGAACGCAGGGACGACATTCCAGAGAATGGTCACCAAGATGTTTGAGCCATTGTTAGGCAGAACAATGGAGGCTTACATCGACGATATGGTGGTCAAGAGCAAGGATGAGAATGACCATCTCAAGGACCTAGGTGAGATGTTTGAGATCCTAAAGAAGCATAAGTTACGCCTCAACGCGTCGAAGTGTGCATTCGGAGTCGGATCTGGCAAATTCCTGAGCTTCCTGGTGACCAACCGAGGTATAGAGGCAGACCCCTCCCAGATCAAGGCAATTCAAGATCTGGAGAGACCAAACTCAGTAAAAGAAGTACAGCATCTCACCGGCATGGCCGCTGCGCTCAATCGGTTCATAAGCCGGTCGTCGGACAGACTACGACCATTCTTTCATGCCCTAAAAGCCAAGTTTGAGTGGGACGAAGAATGCGACCGAGCTCTGGAAAGCTTAAAGGAATACATGTCTTCTCCACCACTACTTGTAACCCCAATTCCTGGAGAAGAACTCTTCTTGTACCTGGCAGTCTCACAGCACGCAATTAGCGCAGTATTGGTCCGTACAGAGGAAATCTAACATCTACCCATCTATTATGTCAACAAGACACTGCTGGGCACCGAAACAAGGTACTTGCCACTGGAAAAACTGGCATTGGCCTTGATGATGGCCTCAAGGAAATTGTCGCACTACTTTCACGCCCACACTATAGTTGTCCTCACAGCCTTCCCATTAAAAGCTCTATTTGAGAGGGCTAACTTCTCAGGGCGAATCTTGAAATGGGCAGTTGAGTTGGGGCAATACGACATCAAGTTCCAACCCAGAACCGCAATAAAAGCACAAGCCTTGGCAGATTTTGTCGCGGAATTTACTCCAGGAAGTCATCATATCTGCCCAATCGACCTGACTGAAACAACCGAACTAGGGATGGAAGTTGACGTCGGAATAACGCAACCCCTGGTACTGGTTACTCAGTCAGGTCCTAAGACAAACCAGAGTAAAGCAAGCAAGGAAGAAGCAAACCATACTACACCAAGTCAAGACTCACCAACAAATCAAGACTTGGTACAACCAGATGACGAGGGGCAGACAACAAGCATGGACCTTGAAGAAGACACCAGCAACATGGAAGATCCCAAGGCATCATCCGATCCCTCCACTTGCTGGAAGTTGTTCGTTGGGGAGATGTGGAAGCTCTTTGTGGATGGAGCATCCAACCAGCATGGAGCAGGACTCGGCATAGTCCTCATCTCTCCAGACGGCCTAGTAGTGGAGCAGGCAGTCAACCTTGGCTTCCCAACATCAAACAACGAAGCAGAGTATGAAGCGCTTCTGGCAGGTCTCAAATCAGCATTCTACATGAAGGCCACCGAACTAATGGTTTACAGCGACTCACAGCTGGTGGTGAACCAAATTTCAGGCGACTATGCGGCAAAGGATGACAGAATGGCTAAGTACCAAGAGCTGGTCAGAACAGAGATCAAGAAGTTTGAAGTGGTGAGAATAGAACAGATCGGCAGAGAGGAAAACAGCAGAGCAGACGAACTAGCAGGCTTCGCCTCAATGGCAGATACCTCCATCCCTCATCCACTATTGATCGACTACCTGCCTAGACTAAGCATTGAAGACCCAGAAGCAGAAGAGGTATGTTGCGCCGGTCTAGGCCCTTCTTGGATGGATCCCATCATATTGTTCCTAAAAGATGGCACCCTACCAGAAGAAAAGAAAGAGGCCAACAGAATAAGAGCAAAGTTACTGCGATTTTGGCTCTCCCCATCCTTGGCATTATACAAAAAATCATTCTCAGGACCTTACCTAAAGTGTGTCCACCCCAGCAGAGTGGAAGCATTCTTGTTCGAAATACACGAAGGCGTATGCGGAAGCCATCAAGGAGGAAGATCACTAGCATACAGGGCAATTTCGCAAGGATATTGGTGGCCATACATGCAAGCGGATTCAGAAAAATATGTCAAAAAGTGCGAAAAGTGTCAAAAGTTTGCACACCAAATACACCAACCTGCCAGAGAACTTTTACCTCTCACTAGCCCATGGCCTTTCGCAATGTGGGGCTTAGACATAGTAGGGCCACTTCCAACAGCTCCAGGCAACAGGAAGTTCTTCCTTGCGGCAACCGACTACTTCACAAAGTGGGTAGAAGCAGAAGCCTTGGCCTCGATCAAGGAAAAAGATGTGAAGAAATTTGTTTGGCAGAACATCATCACTCGGTTTGGCATACCAAAAGCATTAATCTCAGACAACGGCACTCAGTTCGACGGCAGAATTTTCAGAGGCTTTTGTAAAGAATACAAGATAGAGTTTTACAATTCTACACCGGCATATCCCCAAGCAAATGGTCAGGCAGAAGCATCAAACAAGGTCGTCTTAGATGGATTGAAGAAAAGGTTAGAGAAAGCCAAAGGCAAGTGGGCAGAAGAGCTCCCTCATGTTTTATGGGCTTACCGCACCACGCCTCGACGATCAACAGGAGAAACACCATTCTCCTTAGCTTATGGCATGGAGGCAGTAATACCACTGGAAGTTGGCCTCCCCACGATTCGAAGCGAAAACTTTGATCCAGACTTAAACGACGAAGCCATAGCATTGGAACTTGACCTTGCGGAAGAAAGAAGAGACAGAGCATTGGTCCACATCGCCTCCTACCAACAAGAACTGTCCAGAAAGTATAACAAAACTGTGCATCCAAGGCAATTCAAGATCAGAGATTGGGTGCTGCGCAAAGTGATGGGAAACACCTTGGTTCCGGGAGATGGCAAACTAGGGCCTAATTGGGAAGGACCTTACAAAGTGGTCGGATTAGCAGGCAAAGGGGCATACCACTTAGAAGATGAGGACGGCAAAGCAATTCCCAGGCCATGGAACACTGCCAATCTAAAGTTATTTTATTTTTAGCCCTTTTTCTTTTAAACATATGTAATTTTTTCTTTTCTCAATAAAACAAGTCAATTCTTTTCAGCATGGTTGTTTTTCTGTAAAAGATAGTTTTAGAGAGTTAGGAGCATTGCAAACACTCTATTCTAAGTTGGCTGGAAAAACTAACTTAGAGGTTGCCTGGATTAAACCAACACCCCTCCTAAGCCCAGGATAAGGATTTAGGCTGCAGGACGTTTGGTCGGAATAACCAAACACTCTATTCTAAGTTGGCTGGAAAAACTAACTTAGAGGTTGGCTGGATTAAACCAACACCTCTCTTAAGCCCAGGATAAGGATCCAGGCTGCAGGACGTTTGGTCGGAATAACCAAACACTCTATTCTAAGATGGCTGGAAAAACTAACTTAGAGGTTGGCTGGATTAAACTAACACCCCTCCTAAACCCAGGATAAGGATCCAGGCTGCAGGACGTTTGGTCGGAATAACCAAACACTCTATTCTAAGTTGGCTGGAAAAACCAACTTAGAGGTTGGCTGGATTAAACCAACTCTTGGTACTCCTCAGCCGAAGTAATGTATTTCGGCTGAAAAATGGTTGGCTGGATTAAACCAACTCTGGTTACTCTTCAGCCGAAGTAAGTTTAAGGCTGAAGAGTGGTTGGCTGGATTAAACCAACTCCTAGTACTCTTCAGCCGAAGTAAGGTATTTAGGCTGAAGAGTGGTTGGCTGGACTAAACCAACTCTTGTTACTCTTCAACAGAAGTAATTATATCGGCCAAAGAGTGGTTGGCTAGTAAGTCAGATTGACCAACTGAAATCGAAATACGGTATCTCGGCCGAAAATATTGCAAGTTACAGTTAGAAGTATGCTGAAATAGGAAAGTAAACCGAAATAGAAGTTGGAGTAATAGAAGACATTACAAGTGCAAGCATACAAATCAAAACCGGAATAAGAGTTGAGCACAAAAGAAGATTTTCATTGAAATAAAAAACAGGTACACAGGAGGGGCCGCAGCACGGTTACAAATCCAAGAAAGAAAAAATTACAGAATTAGTTAAAAAGATCATCGAGATCGGCTTCAATATCAACACTGACTCCGGTTTCAGAGGTTCGAGCAGTCTCGGTTGGAAGCCCGGTCTCTGTTGGAAGCACATTTTCGGTCGTCAAGTCTTCGACCACTGGCTCCAACCGAGCTAATTGATCATTGGCAGGCGCGTTGACAACCGGAGTCTCAGTTTGCTCATCTTCTTCTTCATCGTCAGACGCTTCAAGAAATTGTTTCTAGACGTCGGCAGCATACTCAGCCAGTGAGGCCAGAATGAAATACTGTGGAGCATTGTAGACCTCGGTGTCAGGCCCACAACCGAGCTGCTCTACAGCACCCCTCCAGCCGCATTTGAAGAACAAGTCCTTCGCAGCTTCACACTGCTGGATGTATGCAGCCTCGCCAGCCTTGAAACCCTTCAGCTCGGCGTCCTCAGCCTTCTTCTTTAGAACTGATATTTCGGCGTCCTTAGCACCTTCAAGCTGTGCCATCTCCCACAAGTATTTATCTTTCACTTCGGTAACAGCTCGCTGTTTATCACTGTCAGCTGAGGCAACTAGTCCGGTTAGACGAGTTACCTCGGCCTCCAGCTCGGCCGTCTTTTGTTGAGATCGTGTTAGTTCGGCAGTCTTGGCTTCGGCTTCCGCCATTGTCTGCCTCGTTGTTTTCCGGAGCTCCAACACTTTCCTATGTGCAATGTTGTTCTTCTGAATGGCCTGCAAAAGAGTAGTAACTCTCTTTAGCCGGACTGACAGTCGGGTAAAGTTAGACAAAGAAAACAGAGAGCCACTTACCAAGATCATTGATTTTGTTGATGACCGGATGGCCTTCAGCTCGGTGTTTAGTTGCTTGTTGTGGTGGTCCATGTCTTTTGGAAGGCAAACACTCTTGGCTAGATTGAAAGCCATCAAGTGATCCTTCTCCGCAACAACCGAGTCAACCTCCTGGATATCTCAGTTTTGAAAGGTAAGAATCGGAGCCCATTTGGAGGAATCAGCTCGGTCAGATTGCTCCGGTTGAAAGCTGGGTTGAGGGGCTCGGTGGAAGAATGGGCTCGTCCTCGTCAACAAGGCGTTGCCCGGTTTGGCTAGTCCGGGCACGCTTGTGCGCCCGAGATGTCGAGGGCTGTTGAGAGGGAAGAGCCACCACGGTTTCTTGGGTTTGACTTTGTGGCGGTACTTCGGGTCCTGTTAGTTTCGGTTAGAAGTGCCCTTACTCTGCTCCTTTTTGCCATTTCTTGTTCGGCAGTCAAAGGGACGAGATTGATTTGGGGCAAGGTTGGGTCCGGTTCCGGTGCGTCTTCAAGAAGGAAATCGGTTACTCTGGCTTTTCGGCGACCACTGTATCTGTAGGTCGACTCAACATTTAACAGCTTAGCCCCAACTCGTTCTTTATATCGAAGTGCGGCGCAGAGAGTTTTCAAGGTTGGGGTAGCTGTACAATGATTGAAGATGGGCTGAATCTGCAAAAAGAAGACAAACCGTTAGATCGGCTTAGAATTGGAAGCTGAGGTAAAAGACAAAGAATAAAAGGAAACCGAAGTAAGTTATACCAGGGATTCCTTTATTCCAGTTTATACTTCGGCCAGGAATCTGGGCTTGATGATCTTCAAAGTTCCCAGACACCCAGAAAAAATCATCATCGTTTAAGTCTTTATCCGGTGTATCTTTTATTATCTTCTCTCGGTGACGGCGTATTCTTAAATAGTAGACCCACCCATCTTCTTTTGATCCTAAGGAATATTGGTGAAATATTTCGGCTAGACCGAGGTTGAGACCGGCTTGGCGGTTTAGTTCGGTTATTCCCATTATTATGCGGTATGAATTGGTGGATAGTTGAGTTGGGCATATTCTGGTTTGTCTGAGGAATTCACAAATCAAGGGTTGGACTGGAAATCTTAGTCCGGTCTTTATTATTGAAAGAAGGGTAAATGGCACAAAACCTTCATTCCCCCATGGTGTGACCCCTTTTTTGGCTAGGGTAAGGTGGACATCGTCAGGAATGTTGTAGTCCTTACGAAATTCGGCTAGACCACCTGGTGTCTCTACTAAGAATCTATACTTCCCCATTTTATTTTATAAATTATAAATAAATTAGTTCGGTCGGAAAATTGTGCTCAGTAGCTCAGTTGAGCGTGTAGAGGAGTGCCTGGGCAACCTAAGTCTGCAAAGTGGAAAACAGAGGGGTTAAGCACAGATCGTTAACCGTGCTACAAAATCAAAGAAAGATAATAGAAACCCTACTTCGGCTATGTGGGATTCTACGGGTTCTATCTCGGTTTGTACTACAGGTTCTGTTAGACCGGTGAAGCATCTAGGGGCAGCTTTCTGAGTTCGGTCTAAAAACTAAGAAAGCTGGTTTAGCCCCGAAGACCTAGCTCGGTTGGAATTATGGTTTCCTAGTACACTAAGTATAGACTTAGGTCGGTTGGTTACCTCAGCTAGTGTAGATCAGAAGATGGCGCCTTATTGAAGCTATTGGTGTATTCATGAGTTCTAGTTCGGTTATGATCTAGATAGATCTACATATAGCACAAACAGTATCCTAGTTCGAGTTGGGTCATGTTTATGGATCAAACGGCGTTCTACAGATTACTTCATGAAGTTCATAGAGTTCTTATGAAGATTTTTCCCAGATAAAACAAGAACAGTGTTTTGTAAAAACTCGGAATAGTATGCTATGGATTAAACGAATGCAAGAAAACAATAAGTTGAAGAAATCTGTGTAAACTTACCAGGTAGAGAGGAAGAGACTAAAGATGGAGATTTAAGCAACAGCAACAAAAAACACGAGCTTCGAAGCTGCAGAGTTAAAGAACAATAGAAGTCTCAGAGGTTTGTAAGAGAGAGAGAAGGTGAATAGTGTAGGTGTGTGATTCAAGGACAGAGGATTTGTTTTGTAGAAAGAAGGAGGAAGAGCAGGAACTGTTCAAATTTTTCGGGGTACGAGGGCGGCGTGACAGCTGCCCCCAGCCAATCAGAGCATGCCACATGTCATAGGAAGGAGAAGCAATTCAGTTTTTGTGATTGAAGAGACGTTTTGACCGGACAAGCGGAGCCCGGTGTGTTATTAGCTCGGCTGGAGCGGCTTAAGAGTTTTAGCTCGGCTGGAGAGGCAAAGGGTTTCTTAGCTCGGTTGGGGAAGCTTAAAAACTTGTAGCTCGACTGATGGACAGATAATCCCTATCATGCTGCGCAGATGGAATTAAGGGGCAATTGAAAGGATAATTTCTATGCAAATTGGGCCGAGCTGGGCCATTGTGGGCCTCAGTGCGAAGGGCTAAGTAAAAAGGCCATGAAGTCACCCCGGTCCCAAAGTGCCCTAGAATTAAGACCGGTCCGTAGAGAATGTCGGTTATCTCGGTCTAGAAGAATACTACTGTTAGTTCGGTTGACAGATGACACACTCAGAGTTATCTTGGTCGCGGCACATTACGGTTTAGCCCGGTCATGTCCTCTTGACCGGAGTATGTTAAACCTTCGCCTGGACTGTTCTGAGTTAGTTCGGCTCAATACTTCTATGGGAAGCTCGGTCTTAACATTCGAAACCGAGATAGAAGCGACTAAAGGAAGGACCGAACTAGAAGTTAGATCGGACATACCTGCCTGTCTAGTATGGCAGTATTATTTCGGTCGTATGGTAGTTCGGCCATGGTAAAGCCATCTCACTTGGCTTAAGCAGTGAGGGGGGTGTTGGAGGATCAGCATTATCCTTCAGGAGTGTGAATCTTAGGAGGACTCTACATGGAGGAGTAAAAGTCCTACTTGGATTGTGCCACACGGAACCTATAAAAGCTCACAAACATCCCCTATGGAGAGATAACGCAACTTTGATTCCTGAATACATAGAGCTTTTGCCTATTTGTCTTGTTTGCTGACTTAGGTATCAGAGAGGTTTCCGGCACACACCCGCCGGCTAGCTCACGTTTGTATTTTTAGGTTGCAGAACGACGATGTACGGAGGAACGCAGATTTGATCAACAGGATTATACGAAAATGTGTATTTCTTTCCCGTACATTTACCAATTATTTTTATTTTATAACATCTATTTTTTATTATGAACTTAAAATATATAATTAATGACATAATAATTACAATATATATATTCTAATAAAATTGTTAAAATCTAATTCATTTGAAATTATTTTTTTATACCTTTTAAATAAATTTTATATTATTATTTAATTTTAAAATTATTTTTAATTATTTATTTAATCCGTGCATCGTACGGTTAACGGTTCATATGCTAATAATAATAATGGGAAATGTAGAAGTCAAAAAATATTTTGATATTATACTATGACGTCATCCATGATGTCAACGTTCTTTGGCAAATAATTAACAAATACAAACAAAAGAAGATTTGGCCACAATCTGTCACTTTCTCAGTTAGTCAACCTTTCTTTCTGGAAAATCCAGGCAATCCAGATCAGCATTCAGCATGTTCCCAGAAAGAGTCTGGCTTCCCCCAGTTTCAGATCAAACAGGAGGGTGTTATTGAGATTGTGTCATGAATTTTATTTTGATAATTTAAATCATTAATTATATAAAATTTGTTAAGTATTATATATTTATAAAAAATTATATTGATTGGATATTAGTTCCGTTTGGTAGAGTTGTGAAAAAGTGATTATAGATTATAACTTAGACCTGGTTTAGCATAATTAAAAAAAATCAAAAAGTCACTATTCTATTTGAATCATGTCATCTTATTTAAATCACATCATCTCTCTACCATATCACTTCAAACCCAACCCATATTTCATAAAAAGTGAAAAAGGGCATTTATTTAGTTTATCCCAAACAACCCCTTAACAGATTATGGCTTATAGCTGTGACCATAAGTTGTTAACCTGTTTGGTGCAGTTGTGAGATTATAGATTTAAGCAACAGAGTAGTGTTTAGTTAATAAGCTGTAAAATAACTTTTTACTATATAATTGTCCTTTCTGCCCTTATATGATATAAAAATGATTATTTTGTCATTTTTTTCAGTTTTAATTTAAAAAATATATATATTTCATTAATAAAACTTAATATAATTAGTATTAATTAGTATCAATTAATATAAAAATTGATACATTTGCTAAAAATGTAATGGAAGTATTATTGTCACAATTATTTTCCATTATAAATTAATTAGTATCAATTAATTGCTTAATTAGTATCAATTAATACTAAAATTATTAATTTGTATCAATTAATGGCTTAATTAATCTCAATTAATACTAAAATTATTAATTAGTATAAATTAATATTAATATTTAATTTTTATTAGTATCAATTAATATTAATAATCAACAATTGTTATTAATTAGTATCAATTAATAATTAATTCATTACAAAAGTATACAGTATTAATTTATTAATAATTAATACCAATTAATATTATTTTTTAATTAATATTGATTTTTTTTCTTTTTCTTCAGAAATATACAATTTTTTATTTTTTAATTAATATAAAAATATAGAATATGAATTTATTAATAATTAATACCAATTAATATTGATTTTTTTCTTTCTCTTCAGAAATATACAATTTTTTATTTTTTAATATTAATATTAATATTAATATTAATATTTGGGTATTGATGATGAGGGCATTTAAATAATTGTAGCCCCCCACACTAGTTGTACGCTTAAGTCAAAAATTTAAGCACCTCCTAACCAGCTTTTGAGATAAGCTGAGAAATAGCTTAATTTAAGTTATAAGCTGGTTAACTTAAGCTGCACCAAACATAATATTTTAGTTTAAATTAAGCTAAAAGCTGAAATAAGCAGCTTATAAGTTCTACCAAACAGGCCTATTGATAGCTATGTGATCAAATCGGTTCTGTATAAAAAAATAGACGGTAAAAAAATACACGATTGACAAAAAATTGATCCAATGAGATAGTTATCAATATTCAATCAATATGATTTTTTACAGACATAATACTAGATAATTTTTACACATTGAACGGTTTAAATTATCGAAACAGGACCTGTGATGAGCCCTCCAGTCCAATCTGGGACTGAAGGGAAGCCACTACCTACCAAAAAAAAGCCACAAAAATACATAATAGATTTTAGAAAAAATTCTCAAATCAAAAATTATTATTACAATAAATCTTAAATTTTAATTTTATTAATTTAAATTTAAATTTTTTGTTTTATTTTTAATTTAAACTATTATATATTTTCATTAATTAAAATTGACTGAAAAATATTATTTTAATTTTTAAACTAAATGTAAATGTACATAAAATATTTAAAATATTCTTTTTTGTTATTTTAATAATTAAAATTCTTTTTTTTCATTAATTTTATTTAATAAAAATAGATAAATAATTTATATTATAAAAAAATAAAAAATTTTAAATTTAAATTAATAAAATTTAAAATTCATAATTTAAGTTGTTATAAGAATAAAAACTTAAAAGAAAATGGTAATTTTTTCTAGATTTTATTTATTTATTTATTTTTTTTTTTTTTATTTTTTTTTTTTGTTACAGGGAAATCCTCTCACTCTCCCGCAGGTCCAAGGCAGCGCCCCGATAAGATCACCAGGGTGTCCTGTTGTTCGTTCCGAGCCAAAGACTATAATCTGGAAGCTTGTCCCGACCTCACAAGGCAAGCTTCGGTAAGTCAGGACTCGTACAGCGGGGGAGAATTAAACCCACACCAAGTAGCTGATAAGGCATCCTTGAGGTCAACCTCCTAACCAACTGTGCTACGCCTAAGAGATTGGCCCAGAAGGGATTCGAACTCAGGACCTAGACTTTATTTTACCTCGTGCATGCTCTTCGATCAAATTGAAATCCTAGATTTACGGAAATGAAATGACTGGACAGTTCAGTCGGTGGACCACACAGCTGTGCCTACTGCTGCACCTCAAACCACCACGTGTTTTTTGGCCGAGGCTTTAACTTTTTCTCTTCGGTTGTGTTTATTAGACGGATTGGATAAGGGAATTAGAATCCATCGAACTTGAGTTTTGGAATTGTGAATTTTTTAGAATATTTGGTTATGTGTATTCTGTGTTTATTTTTTTATGAGATTAGACGTCTAAAACAGACTATTTTTAGTAAATTTAATATTTGATTGGACAGAGTTGATAGGATAAATGAACAAAATACTATTTTATTATTTTTCAATTATTTACTAGCTAATAACAATATTAAATATAACTTTAGTATTTTAATTATTTTTAGTTAGATTAAATAAAATTTTATTTTATTTTATTTTATTTTTTACACAATTAAATAAATTAATTTTTTTAAATTAAAGAAATAAAATACCAATAAAAATATATGTTATTTTTTAATTAAAATTTTAAATAAATGTATTTTTAAAAATAATAATAATTAAACAATGAAATTAAATAAAACATCTATTAAAATTTAAATAATGAAATTAAATAAAATATAAACAAAATTTTAAAATAAAACATCAATAAGATATCTATAAAAATTATTTTAAAAAATTAAATAAATAAAATATCAATAAAAAGTTAAACAAAATTATTTTATTTTTACATTGAGACATTGAAATGTTATTGAACTTTACTAAATATAATACATAATTAAATAGTAGATAGTCAAAATGGTCCTTTCACATTCTAATCCCAACTGTAAATAGTCCAATGAAAATTATCCCATATCCCCCCCTCCCCCAAGGATAGTATAATCCCCCATATGGGGGATAACGAGTCTGAGCAGACTTCATATCTAGCGGATTAAAAAAAAAAATGCCAGATAAAAAGCTTCTTCCGAATTACAATCCCAACAGTGGATAGTCCCCTTATCCCCCCAATCAAACACACCCTTGGTGGCTTGTATTACGCTTTCCAAAGTTTGAGTAGCCATTCCTTGATGGTTTTGTGCACTGAAAAATACTTGGTAATTTAAATTTGTATGATTTGAATGGTTTGAATGTCTCAAAATAAAGTCAATATTTTTTTAAGACATTCCGACTATAAAAATTTGAGTTATTAAACATTATTGTTTGTACACTTGAACAATCTACCTATCTCTGCACAATCAACAACCATCCTATATTAATACTATAAATTCATTTTTATCAATTTAAAAATTATTCATAATTAATTTTCACCACACTTTATATAGACTTCACACTATACAAATAAGGAGTGATTTGGGATGATCTAAGTACATTTTTTGACTTTTTATGAAATATGAGCTGGATTTGAAGTGATGTGGTAGAGAGGTGATGTGATTTAAATAAGATGATGTGACTTAAATAGGATAGTGATTTTTTGATTTTTTTAAGTTATGACACACAATCACTCACCCAGAATTTTTTAAATAGATAAAAGTGGGGTCTCTAGACTTTTTCTTCCTGTACTTGTATAATATTTAAGATAAATTACATTCCCTTAAAATTTAAAGAAAATACAATATAATCTATAAATTTGTATAATTACACTAAGTCCTCTTAAGATTTTAATTTATATAATATTTGTCTCCCTTTTCATCAGAAATTTGTTAATCTATCTGATGTGTATATATATATATGAAATTTTAAATTTTTATGTGTAAATTATATATATCAGATAGATTATTGTAAAGTTTTCATTTATTATCTATTTTTTAACAACAAATGTGAACAAATTATATGATTTATATCATCAAATTATTATTTATTTATTTTTATTTTTTTGTGTAAATGATTTACAAAATGATCCTAAATTTTATTATCAAATATGACACATTGTGGCCCATGTGCCTAACTAGACCGGATCCTCCAATCCTCAAACTCCTTCATTAGGAAAATCATATGGTGATATTTGGACAAGTCAATGTGTTGTTTTAATTTATTTTTCATTGATTAAAACAATAAGAATAATTTAATTTTTATTAATTAAAATAGTAAGATCTAATATTTTTTCTGTTGATTTGAGTAGATAATATGATTAGTGTGAATGATAACAAAAATAAATAAATTATCAATAAGTCTTAATAGTTAAATTTAATTCTCATCAAGTCCTATTAAAAAAAATTCCTAATAAAATAGCTGTTAAAAATAATTTTTGTGACAATTTTTTGCACATGTCACTAAAAATTGACACTTAGTGATTTTTTTTTGTTACGATTTTTATATATTGTCGCTAAAATTTACAATTAGTGATATTTTTCTGTGACGAAAATTTTCAAACTATCGCTGAAAGTTGAAAATTAGTAACTTTTTTGTGACGATTTTTTAAACTGCAGTTAAAATTTATAATTAGTGACATTTTTTGTGACAATTTTTAAACTGTCGTTAAAAATTAACAATTAATAATATTTTTTAATAATATTTGATAAAAAATATAACTAATTATTATAAAATCTATTAGATAATAAGTCAAACTATTTAAACTTACATGAAAGTCCCTCGTAAAAATAAAAATAAAAAATCAACAAAATAAAGGATTCATTGTACACCCTACATACAGACCGCATCCAACCATCCAATCCACCGAAGTGGATAACAAAGAATCTAAGTCCATGCATAATTTATATAGGTGCCCTCTCTAATCAGTTTTATATTTGGCCTCGTTTGGGAACAGGCTATTTTAGTAACTTTTTGGCTTTTTACGAAAAGATGTGCAGAAAAGTAGAGAGGTGATGTGACTAGTTTTAGTTGGCTTTTTGGCTTTTTGGCTAAAATAGCCAGTCCCCAAACGAAGTAGATTTATTTATTTATAAATCTTATTGATAAATTTATTATTATAAATTTATTCATACAAATATTTAAATTTATCAATTAATATTATGTTATTATTACTGATCCTACTTATTATATAAATTATAAATATTCAAAATTTTTAAAAATATGCTACATTATCTATTAATATATTAATTAATAAATTAATTAGCACATACAACCTTATTCTATTATTGGAGTTTCATAACTCGTAAGTCAATTCATGTGCCCCTAGAATGCCAGAGGTATGGCACAAATTTGCACATTACAATAAGAAAAATGTTTGAGGGCCATAATTTTTGTGGTTCAAATGGCTCAAAATTGCCAAAACGACGTCGTTTTGGCAATTTTGATGTTGTTTTGTATTCAAAACGACGTCGTTTTGACAATTTCGAGCCATTTGAGCCACAAAAATTATGGCCCTCTACCATTAGATAAATACTCCATGTTTTGGTTTGTGAGTGAAAATAAAAATGGGCTGACTTTTCTTCGGTTCGTAATCGAATTGAAAGGTATTGTTGAATCTGTAGCGGTTTATCACAGGTCCCATTTTAATAATCTGAACTATTCAATATGTAGAACTCGTCGAGTATTATATGCTTGTAAAACATCACATTGATCGGATATCGATAGCAATGTGACCAAATAAGCTTTGTATATAAAAAAAAAAAAAATGAACGATGAAAAAATAAATGGTTAACAGAAATCTGATCCGATGAGATAACTATCGATATCCGATTAATGTGATTTTTTACTGGCATATAGTACTCGATGAGTTCTACACATTGAACGGTTCGGATTATCGAAACGGGACCCGTGGTGGCCTCCCATGAGCCCAACAGTACCCTCCAGTCTAATCACGAACTAGAGAGAAGCCTAGCCCAATAAATATATATATATATATATATATGGATTTGGTTTGTCTTTAGTTGAAAATTAAGTGCACCAGATTATTAGGATTTTTGATAGATAAGAATCATTAAACGGAATACTCTTACCGGTCAAAGTTTATAAAAACATGGTCAAGTCGGATTTTTTCAAAGTGTAAGAGTATTTCATTTAATGACTCTTACCCGTCAGAAACCTCAACTATTTGGTCTAGTTGAAATTTCAACTAGAAACAAGCCATTTCCTATATATAACTGAAAGTATATTGCATAAGTATTGCGTTTATTTAGAGAAAATTATTGAAAAGTCTACTCTAATAATTGTCTAAGACATTAAATCTAATGGATATTTTTTGCTGGTGAAAAATTCACCATTTATGAAATAATTTAGTGCTAAGTCCTTTTGTTTGCTTTAAAAGACATTTTTTTTTTTAATCTTATCTCTCAATTTATCTGTTAAATTTTTTTTATTTGTCAACTTTTGTTAACTATTTGTTCAAAAAATTTCCCTTATTGTTTAAATTTTTTTCTATCTATGCAAAAAAAATTTCCTCTCTGTTTAATTTTTTTTTAATCTTTTCAATTCAAATTTTCCTTATTTGTTTAAATATTTGTCCAAATAAAATTCTATCTGTTTAAATTTTTTGACTGTCACTTTAATTTTTTTCCCATATATGCTCAAACATCTGACCAAATTTGATTGTCTATTCAATTTTTTTTTTCTATATATTCAAATATTTCTTCTCTCTCTATCTGTTGCAATTTCTTTCATCATTAACAAACACCAACAACAATCACAAAAAATCAACAATTTCGTTCTCATTTTGAATAGATTATATCCACTGTTCAAAAAAATTATTTGTTATTATTTGTTTAAATTTTTTTTTTCCTATCTTTTAAAAATATCTGTTCATGATAAACTCATCCAAATCTGTAACCAAATGCGTGTTTCATAATATAAAATGAGAAATTAGTATTGATGATCCGGATCCCCAAATCATTTTCATGAGAAAGTCTTGTAAAAGATATCATATTCAGATAAAACACTAAAACATTCATCAAATCTACTCAGAATAAACAAGATCTAACCAAAACTGGCATTTGAAACCACCGTCCTACCATCGCCAAAGGCGCAATGATCACTGCAAAGGAACGTGACGGCCAAATCGCATGATTTTCCAACTCATATATAGAGAGAGATGTAGCAAGAATTGTAGAAGATAGTATAAATATTAAAACAAGGGCGGTGTTACAGGCACCGAAGCCTTTCTATCATTCAAGCCACCACTATCTATCTAAAAAAAAAAAAAATCATCACATTTTCGGTGATTGAAAATTTTGATATTTATATATATATATATATATTTATTTATTGGAAGGGGATTTGTATACTTTTTTTTTTATATTTAAATAACAAACTTTATTGCATTAACTAATAATTAAACAATAATATTATATAGTTAAAAAATTACTCACAAAAATATTTAAAAAATGAATCAACCGACTCTCACAATTCACTAACTTTAAATATATATACCACACAACTATTTTTAAGCTAAATTTTAAAAATTTTTATTTTATGATTCTTAACCCTTTTAATAATTTAATATGATTATTCTTAAAATCATATTTATCATTTGTTTTTTTTAAATAAATATAATTTAGACATATAATTATCGATATCTGATTATTTTAATTTTTTTATATAAATATTTTATATAAAATATGACTATAAAATAAGACTATTATTTGGCTACTAAATTTCTTTTTGTTGGCAAAAAATATTATACGATGACTAAAAATAAATTTAGTAGCCTAAAATCTACACTAACGACAACTAATATTTTTTTTAGTCGTCTGTTATCGAATATTTAGTGAGTAAAATTTTTTTTAATCTCCAATAAGTAATATATCTCGACTAAAAAAAGTTAATAGCTATATCTTAAACCAACGTCCGATTAATACATATTTTTTTGTCGCTAAAAATATCGCTTTTGACGACCGAAATTTAGTTGCCAAATTTAATCGCATGATTTTCCAACTCGTATATATACATATTATTGGGAGAGATGCAGCCAGAACAGTAAAGATAATATAAATATTAAAATATGAGCGGTGTTACAGTGAAATATCTCCATCATCAAAGTCACCACTACATCATCGAAGTCACCACTACCTATACCCCAAAAAAAAAAAAAATACCAAATTTTCGGTGATTGAAAGTTTTTTGTTGAAAGGTCTTCATTCCACTCAAAAAATCAAAAGGTTTTCGGTGATTGAAAGTCAACAAATTTTCGGTGATTGAAAGTTTTTTGTTGAAAGGTCTTCATTCCACTCAAAAAATCAAAAGGTTTTCGGGGATTGAAAGTCAACAAATTTTCGGTGATTGAAAGTTTTTTTTTCCTTTTTTTTTAATAACAAACTTTACTGCATTAATTAATAATTAAACAATAAACAATGATACAACTCTCTAATTTTATAATTTTAATGATGTGATAGGAAATAAAAAAATTATAAAAACAAATCAAGGTCAAAACATCAGGGAAATTCACCTCTATTAGAGCTCATTTATTAGAATTTCCAATCATTTTTTGTTAAATAATAATATTATAGAGTTAAAAAATTACTCACAAAAATATTAAAAAAATGATCAATCGACTCTTAGGCCTCGTTTGGGAACCTTTCCTTTTAGTCAAAAAGTCAAAAAGTTACTAAATTAGCCAAAAAGCCAAAAACTCATACCAAAAAGTCAAAGATTCTCTTTTCTCTCTACTTTTTGCACATCTTTTCATAAAAAGCTAAAAAATTATCCCAAACATACTAGTTTTTTTTAGCTCATATTTTAGCCAAACAGTTAAAAAGTTACTAAATTAGCCTATTCCCAAACGAGGCCTTACTATTCACTAACTTTAAATATATATACCACGCAACTATTTTTAAGCTAAAATTTTAAAATTTTTTATTTTAGGATTCTTAACCCTTTTAATAATTAAATATAGTTATTCTTAAAATTATATTTATCATTTATTTTTTTTAAATAAATATAATTTAAACATATAATTACTAATATCTAATTATTTTAATTTTTTTATATAAATATTTTACTTAATAAGTTCTGAAAAATAAACAGTTCAAATCAATGAAATCGACTCCAAAATGAATTCTTCAAACCCAAACGTTATCTTAAGGGGTAATTTCGGAAGCTAGTAAAAATTTAACTTTTAATTTTTGAGTCACGTCACATCTTTATATACACAAAAAGACAAAAAAATGAAAAAAAATTAAAAAACTAACTTTTAACCAACTTTTCAAATTACTTGGATGACGAGAATCCAAACCATCATTTTTAAGTTGAGATTTAAGGGTTGTTTGGGATATTCTAAATCAGTGCACTTTTTGACTTTTTACATTAAAAAGTTGAGGAAAAAAATATGATTATTTGGGATAACTTTTTCTCTTTTTATGAAAAAATGTGTATTAAAATATTGTATAAAATAGTAAAATGCATTTTTACCCCTACATTGTAGACTCATCAGTGACAGGCGACAGAAGGATAGTACAGCTTGGTTGAAATGGTGCATGAGGCTTCACGGGTACTATTGGGCCGTGGGGGCCCACCATGGGTCCCGTTTCGATAATCCGAACCGTTGAATGTGTAGAATTTGGTGAGTACTATATGCCTGTGAAAATCACTTTAATCGGATATCGATAGCTATGTGATCAGAATAGTTTTGTATGAAATTAATGAAAAAATAAACGGTTCAAAAAATTTTGATTTGATCACATAGCTATCCATATCCGATCAACGTGATTTTTTTCAGACATATAGTACTCGACGAGTTCTACACATTGACGGTTCAGATTATCAAAACGGGACCCGTAGTGGGCCCCCACAGGCCCAACATTACCCCCAAACTTAATGAATATATATATCTAATTTTCTTTTTTGTTCCTTTGACAGACCAATATATACTTTTTGACATCAATTCAGTACCAGCACTATTAACTCGTTGGTTTATATTAAAATATTATGTAAATTAATTTTTTTATATTTTTAATTTATAAATAGTAATAAGTTTTTAATTCTTTTAATAATTTTTTAACTTTTTAAATTTTTTTCTCATATGCCAAACCAGGCCTTAACATTTTTTATAAGTAAAGATGAGTACCACCAGTACAGTACAGCTTGGACTTCAAAATGACCTGTCCATTATTTGTCTGAAATCCATCTCTACAATATCCTATTATCCTATATATACCAACCAATTGTGGGACATCTGCTGGGTAACAAAAAGTTTGTGGTGGTTTCGTTCTCTCTTTCTTCTCTTTCTGTTCCTCCTCCAACATGGAAGTAACAGTGAGCTCTATTGTTACCTCCATAGGTTTGGTAACTTTGGTAACATGCGCATGGAGGGTAGTGAACTGGGTGTGGTTGAGGCCGAAGCAGTTAGAGAAGTGGTTGAGAGAGCAAGGTTTCAAGGGAAATCCATACAAAGTGTTGTATGGAGACACAAAAGAGATGATGTCAATGACGAGAGAATCAAGATCCAAACCCATGGACACATCCTCAGACGATATTATCCCACGCGTCCTACCATCCCACCATCATAGCGTCCATCTTCATGGTATGAGTTTTTTTTTTTTTTTTTTTGGTTTTTACTCAACCAAATAAGCAAAATAAATATTTTAAAAAATTAATTATAAAGACAAATTATATTAACAATTCTTATAGTTTAAAACTCGTGTCACTTTAATCATTAACTTTTTAATTGTGACACATTTGACCTTAAATTTTGAATCGTATTCCAAATAAGGACAATTGAAGATAGCATTGCTCAATTTAAGGGCGAAGTTGTCAATTTATTAAAATATAAACTAATTTAAAAAAAATAAATGTCAAAAAAATATTTTTGAATTTTTAAAAATTATTTCTACCCATTAAACATAAAATTAAGTAAAATTGATAAATTTCTTATCCATTTATTTATTTATTTTATCAAATTAGTTTTTATTATGAGTTTGGATGATAATCATGTAACGGATAGTTACTAGGCTTTTAATGATCAATATGTTTAATATATGTAATATTTTTAATTTTTAATTTTTTTGATTTAATGAATTGGTTTAATAATGATGTCAAAGTTGTCGCCATATTTGACTTTTGACAAAATAGAAATTAATTTAATGAAAATAAAACAACTACCCATTGCATGATTATCATCCAAACATATAATAAAAATTAATTTGGTAAAATAAATAAATAAATGTGTAAAACATTGGGAAATTTATTAGAAAATTATTTTTCAAGTGTTTGTATCCCAATTAGTTTATAAGATATTTTTGTATTCCAATTAGTCCTATTATTTAAACATTTAATCTACCAAATCCTAATTCTCATTTTTAAACTATTTTATGGATATTTTTACCCTTACAAATATTTTTTAAACGGTTAGCAATTTAGTAATGTGAACGTTCATATTTTACAATGTAAATATTCACATTGACATATGAATGTTCACATTGATAGTGTGAACATTCACATTGACATATTAATATTCACATTGACGGTATGAACATTCACATCACGAAACATTCACACTGTAAATGTGAATATTATTAGGGGTATTTTGGAAACTATGTCACTGATAGGACTTATTGGAATATAAAAAAATAATGTGGACTAAATAGAACATAAGTAGGTGAAAAAGAATTTATGAAAAAGTGCCCCTAAAATATTTATCAATTTTACATAATTTTATCTTTGGTAGGTAGAAATAATTTTTAAAAATTCAAAAATATTTTTTGACATTTATTTTTGTCAAATTAATTTATATTTAGGTAAATTACAGAAATGGTCCCTATAGTTTACTCGTGTTTTCATTTTGATCTTTGCACTTTTAATTGTTTCAATTTTGCCCCTGCAGTTTAGTTTTTGGCTCGAAATGGTTCAATAGTTAACACCCGTTACCTTTTTGGACAGAAAATCGACGTGTGGAAGGCACGCGCGGGTCAATTTTGACTTTCTTGAACAATTTTGGATCAATTTAATTTGTTTAATAGATGTTTTATTTAATTTTATTATTTAATTATTATTATTTTTTTAAATAAATTTATTTAAATATTTAATTAAAAAATATTTATTATATTTAAATATTTATTTAAATTTATTATTTTTTATTTAATCTAGCTAAAATAATTAAAATATTAAAGATCATTTTTAATCTAGCCATAATTTTTAATTAAATTAAATTTATAATTTATAATTTATATTTTTTATTAATATCTAATTTTAAATTAACAACACTAAAAAAAATAATTCATAAATTATAAATTTATTTGTCTTATTTATAAGGTCATAATTTATAATTTATTATTTTTAATTAAATTAAAATTAAAATTTATAATTTATATTTTTTATTTTTTATTATTAATATATATTTTTTATGAATCCCCCAGACTATTTAGTTGGATTGGATGTGTATCATGTATTTGCTTTCTCATGGAATTAGATATCTAGAAATGACTATTTTTAATGAAATTAAATAAAACAGAGAGTCAAAATTGTTCAAGAAAGTCAAGAAAGTCAAAATTTTTCATGGGAAAATTGGTAATTTTACATAAAAATATAAAAATTGAAAAAATTACTAAGCATTGCACGAGTCAAAAAGTTAACAATGTATCAAATAAATTAGTTTTTTTAGTATTAAATTTTTATAAGTTGATTTTGAGTCAATAAATTATGTTTTAGCTAAAATTCCAATAAAAACTATATTTTAGCAAATAGATAGGTTACTTCATTACACCTCTATTTGGTTGAGTTCTAAAAATTATGTTTTGAAGAATATTAAAATTTTAAAAAATAGTTTGGTAAAAAAATAAAAATATATATTATTTTCATCTGATTTTTTATTTTTGGGTAGGAAATAATTTTTAATATTTTTAAATTTTATTTTTGATATTTATTTATATTAAATTAATTTTTAATATTTAAAAAATAATAATTAAAAACTCAACCAAACTTTGCCATATCAGCAGCATAATGCTTCAAACAGTAGGTTTAATTATTTTCAGTTAGATTAAAAAAAAATTACTTTATTTTATTTTTTACACAATTAAATAAATTTATTTTTAAAAATAAAATAAATAAAATATCAATAAAAATATATGTTATTTTTTTAATTAAATATTTAAATAAATTTATTTTAAAAAATAATAAAATTAAATAAAACATCTATTAAGCAAATTGAATTGATCAAAAAACACTCAAGAATGTCAAAATTGTTTAAAAAAGTCAAAATTGGTCCGCGCGTGCCTTGCACGCGTCGATTTTCTATCCAAAAAGCTAACGGGCGTTAACTATTGGACCATTTCGAGCCAAAAACCAAACTGCAGAGGCAAAATTGAAACAATTAAGAGTGCAAGGGCCAAAATGAAAACATGAGTAAACTATAGGGACCATTTCTGTAATTTGCCCTTTATATTTTATTAAATTCGCCACTTTGCTCTTGAAATTGAGCAATGGCATCTTCAATTGTCTTGATATGGAACAAGATTCAAAATTCATGGTTAAATATGTCACAATTAAAAAGTCAGGGACCAAATTGACACAAGCGCCAAACTATAGGAATCATTAGTGTAATATGCCCTAATTATAATAATATTTTTATTTTAATTCTGCTCAACTAAATACTTTAGGCAACACCCTTCTCCAAAAACTATGACGATTTCTTCAATGAATAAAGTTTTGTAACTCGAATTTTTAACTCTCGAATAGTCCGAATTTTTCTCTCAAACCCACCCTCCGGCCCCCTCTTCCCCACCCCATTAGCTTCGGCCGACCCAATACCACCCTCCCCCATTCTTCCTCTAGATCTATTTTTTCAGAGCAAAACCCATATACAAATCAATAACTCTCCAAGAACAATGTAAAGAAAGCAATGAAAAAATAAGAGAAGAAAGATAAAAATTGCAGAAACAAGAACCAAAGTGTTGAATCTGGATGATTTATGTTATTTGTTAGTGTTAATTGAATAATCCATGTTGGGTTTGCTTCAATTTTGTGGTGGGTTTGATAGTTTTTAGAGAGAGAAAGTGCGTTTGCTTCAATTTTGTGGTGGGTTTGATAGTTTTTAGAGAGAGAAAGTGCGTTTGCTTCAATTTTGTGGTGGGTTTGGTAATTTTTAGAGAGAGAAAGTAGAGGATGAAGGAAGTTGAAGAGAAAAAGAGGATATGCTTTTTTTCATTTCTTTCTTTTCTATGGAGATTCAACACTGTAAGCCCATTCCGGCAGCTTCCCATTTGGCTGGTAAAGCCATCTCCAGCGTCCTCTCTTTCTCTTCCTCTTCCTCTTCCTCCTCTGTTCCTCGTTCTCATCTCTTTCCTCCTCTGTTCCTCGTTCTCATCTCTTTCTCTCGCCATCGCCTCACCTTTTTGTTTGTTAGAGTTTGGTTCTCAAACATTTGTCAAAACAACGTCGTTTTGACACTACCGCTAAACCATTGCAAGGAATCACAACAAAGGATCCAGATCCATAGATGCCAACACATTTGAGCCATTCGGGGCAACCAATTTTCGAGTTACCAATATGGTCATAATAACCAACCACAATTTCTTGTTTTCTTGGAAGAGGATGTATTTCAAATATTTTAGAAAAAAAAATTAAAAAAAAAATCAAAGTTTGATTATTGTAACAAAATAAATTTTGAATTTATCAATTTAAATCCGAAGCTTTTGATTTGTTTTTAATATAAACCATTTATCTATTTTCATTAAATAAAATCGATTGAAAAATATATCTTTCAGACATTAAACTCAAAAAATAAATAAATAAATAAATACTTTAATCATTTTATGTACACCTAAGCTAATGATTAAAATATTTTTGTTAATCAATTTTACTTAACAAAAATAGACTAATAGTTTAGATTAAAAAATCAAATCAAAAATTTAAAATTTAAATTAATAAAATTAAAAACTCAAAGATTATTTTGTCATAGGGATCAAACTATAGGTTTTTTTTTTTTTTTTTTTTTGTAATTTTTCCAATATTTTAATTATCAATATCCCCTTTCTAATTTATCTAGGTATGATTAATACAGTGAAAACTTCTCCACCTAATGTCAAATTTGAGTTAAATACATTCAATAATTCTAACATTGTATCAAATCTAGATCTTGGGTGGTCACAAGGCCAAATCTTAGTCACGAATTTATTTTTTTCTTTTCTCATCTCTGTACACTACAAGAAATAGGGGGTACGACGACGCTTCATTTATGGCGTTTAGGAAAACGCCATTATAAGTTAATGATACACAACGTTTTAAAAACGTTGTCTCTGGATCTCAGTTACACGGCACCGTTTTGGGTCAATTAGTTCACACCGTTTAAAACTCCGTCCCTTTCAAACCGTCTCGCACTCTCACTCTCACTCTTCCACAGCTCACTCTCTCTCCAAAACTCAGAAACCCTCGATTTGAAGCTCGATTTCAAACAAACTCACTCTCTCGCTCGATTTTTAGTGACGTTTTTTAAACGTTGGGTAGCTATTGCGGCGGCCGTATCAGCGGCGAAAATTTTACATGTCGCTATAAGATATTACGGCGTTTTTAAGACTTTTTGCGGCGTTTTTAAAACGCCGCTAAAAAACGAATTTCCTGTAGTGGTACCATCTCTACATGAAACCGGGCCACATGTCACCTAAGCATGCATGGATTCTAAGAGCCCATGTAGTTAGTGCCAATTAATTTTGAATTGACTGCCTTCATTAAATTCATTTTGTTCTCACCTCGGCAAATAATGGCCAAAACTTTCAGGTAAAGATTACTTTCAATGGTTAGGCCCAATACCACAAGTAAACATTGCAAATCCTAAACTGGTAAGGGAGATATTGCTTAACTATGAAATCTTTCAAAAGCCAGTGAAAAACCCACTTGGAAAGTTTCTAGTGAGAGGAGTTCTATCGTTGGAAGGTGACAAATGGGCTATGCACAGAAACCTTCTCAATCCAGCCTTTCATCTAGAAAAGCTAAAGGTAATTAAGCTGTGTTTAAATCATAAATTGAACATTCATCTGTTTCTGTTCCTTGGAATTGCTTTCCAGAATAAGAAATAACCCAGAATTGACTTTCATGATCGACGTGCTTAATAGTGTCTTTGGTGTTTGTTATGTAGCATATGGTTCCAGCTATGTGCTCAAGTTGTAGTGAGATGATAAGAAAATGGGAAGTGTTAGTCTCATCAACAAAAGGGTCATGTGAGGTTGATGTACAACCTTATCTCGATAATCTGACAGGTGACGTGATTTCTCAAACAGCATTTGGTAGTAATTATGAAGAAGGAAAAAGGATATTCCAACTCCAAAAAGAACAAATTGACATTATAATACAACTCGTCACGCGATCAATTTACATTCCAGGTTGGAGGTATGTCTGAAATTCTATCACAATCATAGAAAGAAAATACGAAATAAATATGAATGAATAAGATTTTACAAAATTTGTGGGTAAAACCCACCTTCATCTCTTTGATGAGATCTACTTAATTGCATGCAGGTTTCTACCAACAAAGACAAACATGAGGATGAAAGCAATCTATCGTGAAGTGGGAGATTTGTTGAGCAATATCATTAATAAAAGAGAGAGGGCGATAAAGGAGAATGATGGAGATAATGACCTATTGGGAATACTATTGAAAACAAATTTGAAAGAAATTCAAGAAAAAGGAAACAAGAAGAACATCACACTGACAACAGAAGATGTGATTGAGGAGTGCAAGCTATTCTACCTTGCTGGGCAAGAGACCACCTCAGCTTTGCTTGTATGGACAATGATCTTGTTGAGTAAGTATCAAAAGTGGCAAACTCTAGCTAGAGAAGAGGTTTTGGCAGTGTTTGGAGACAAGAAGCCGGACTCTGATGGATTAAATCAGCTCAAAACTGTGAGTATTTTCTACATAAATCAAATTTTGGATTTTTACTAAAATTTATAGAACTGTCTACTCAGTTTTTTTGCCTATCATGCTCTACATATTTTTATTTTAGATGACATGCCACATCATTTTTTTATTTTATAAAAAGGATGAAAAATATAATGCACGAATGTAATTCTGAAAGTTCACCAATAGTATAGTTTTGGAGTAATAATAACAATTGCCATGCACATTATAAAATAAATATTTTTGAAAAATCTTATGTATGTATACATTCTATGTGTAGGTTTGTGATAAGATTTTGTATTCATAGTAGAACTGTGCTACAACTTTTGTTTTTTATTCATCTTCCTACAACCATTGTATTACAGATGACCATGATTCTCTACGAGGTTCTTAGGTTATACCCACCAGCAGTTGTCCTTAACCGAACTACACAAAAGAAGACAAAGGTAGGAGAACTTGTTCTACCTCCTGGAGTGGAACTTTCGTTGCCAATTCTTGCCATCCATCATGACCATGAAATTTGGGGCAAAGATGCAACAGAGTTCAAGCCTGAGAGATTTTCTGAAGGAGTTATGAAGGCAACAAAGGGCCCAGGCACATTCATTCCTTTTAGTGGGGGTCCTCGTATATGTATTGGACAAAACTTCTCAATGGTGGAAGCAAAAATAGCCCTAGCAATGATTTTACAAAGTTTTTCATTCCAACTTTCTCCATCATACGTGCACGCTCCTGCTCTCTTTTTCACACTCAATCCCCAGCATGGTGCTCACTTGATCCTACAAAAAATCTAGGATTTGATTGATCTTTGTAATGATGACATGTAAAATAAGGACCTTTATGTAGTGATTATCATAATTAGTGTATTACAACACCTTATATTATCCTGTCATGTCATCATTTTATTATAATAGTTTCTATATGCTTCAAAAGTTCAACTACTAAATTACCTCCCTTCACTATTCTTCCCTGTTCTTCCACCAACTTCATCTTCTTCCCTCCTGGTCATGTTTATCCATTAACCTTAAGGTATGGCAACAAAATGAATATCAAGAAATAGTCATCATCAGATCAATATTGTGAAAAAGTTGAGCCCAAAAATATTATTTTGTTTGTTTCCAATACTGAAGTGTAAATAAAAGTACAAACATTCATTCTAGGTAGGGGTGCAATTTGGGCAGGCTCAACCCAAGCAACCCGAGCCCAGCCCGGATTTTTTTAGGGCTTGGACAAAATATTTTCAAATTTGGGACGGGCTTGGGTAAAAATTCAGAAGTCCGAATTAAATTTAGGCGGGCTTAGGCAAAAATGTCAAACAATCCGAGCAACCCGAAATCCAAATTATACATATATAGATATATAAAAATATTAAATATAAATATAAATTATTAGTCATTATATGATATTAAAATAATTTATATTATTAAATCATATTGAATATATATTATATATACAAATAACATAAAATCTTACTTTTTTTCTCTTTATTTTCACTCATAAATTGTAAGGACTACTATAGTGGCATCTCTCTTACATTATATAAATGATTTGTTTTGATGGTATTAATGATTTTCTATAATAAAAAAAATAGAAAAAATAAAAATAAAAAACTGAAATTCATTTACAATTCGGGCAACTCGGGCAATTCAACTTTAGCTCGGGTCGGGCTTAGGCAGACAACCTCAGGTTACAATTCGGACTTGGGCGGGCTTGGGCAAGTCTCAGCACAACTTGGGCTGGGCTTGGACAACCTCCCAACCCGACCGAACCCGCCCGAATTGCACTCCTAATTCTAGGTGAGGTCCAACCCATCACCAAGCCTTAAACGGTACCATTGCCTGGTTTGGGCCAGTGCTCAAATTTGAGATTCTGTACCCACAACTACCTATAAGCCCCTCTGACTCTCTCACTCGGGATCAAGTCCATTTGGCAACGTGTATTTATAGTTTAAAAACTTTGGTTGAAAAAATAATTTTTTGAGATGAAAAAAAAAATTTAATTTTAAATTAATTTTTTTTCCATCGACTATAATCATCTCTAAATGCCTTAACCATTAAGTCATCCAACCCGTTGTCTACAGTTTACTAGGAAAATTTATAAAAAAAACAAAAAAAATTATTACCAAAGACCTTGCATGTCTCAATTACATAAATTATATAATAAATAGCATAGTCAGTGTTATATAAGATATTAAAATGTCAACCTCCAAACATTATCAATATAATTAATGTTTGAAAAAGTTAAAAAAAATTAAGGGCAAATTACATATAACCCCCTCGAGGTTTAGCAAAATTACAAATACCCCCCTGAGGTTTGAGAAATTACAGATACCCCCTGAAGGTACTATTTACATAACAAATTAGGAGGCAAATTGTTATGAAAATATAAACCTCATGGGGCAATTTGTTATGAAATATAAACCTCAGGAGGGTATCTGTAATTTCCGAAACTTCAGGAGAGTATCTGTAATTTCTGAAACCTCAGAAAAGTATCTATAATTTAGCTAAACCTCAAGAGAGGTATATATAATTTGCCCAAAAACTAATGTTTAAAAAAGTTACGTGCCGGACAGCTCAACTGAAATGTGAAAGCTTTATGTCACGGATGAGGTGTTCCCTAAATTTGATGTTGAGTTAATTACTTAAAAATCTTATTTACAAATATTATAATAACTTTTGTAATATCTAAATTTTTTTGAATCAATAAGTCTTATTTAATAAAATTAAAAATATTATCCATTTTTTTCAATTTTTAAAATTAAGAATATTATTAATTCTGTATAGTAATGTTTTAGATAATTATTTCACTAACTGATGAAAAAAACAAAATATGAGATTAAATATTTTTATCCATCTACCTATTGGTTTGATTCAACTATCCAATAAAACCAAGAACATTATTAGTTTTTTTCAGTTTTAAAATTGAAAACATTATCAATTTTTACATTTTTAAAGTTTTTTTTTTTTTTTTAAGTTTTACACATCAATATTTCATCATCATACTTCTTTATAGAGACAATTTTTATTTTTGCACAAAAAATAATTTAGTTTTTTCAATTTTTTAAAAATTTTTTTTTTTTTTTGCACATTATTATTTTTTAAAAATTTTTAAAATTTGAAAGTTAATGTTAGAAAGTTTTGAAAACCAAAATAAATGTCAAATCCTCATCTTACTTTATGACTAATCATAAATGATAAACAATTATTATTTGAAGGACAATTCTGATTGTTAAAAATTTAATGGAACTTAAAAGTCTAAAAAATCTTAATTAGAACTTAATGGAGTATAAATTCATAAATTAAAACTTGTATGTAAATGCACCATTTTTATTTTTAAAAAGCTCTCTTCATCATATGTCAGTTAACCAAATTAATTATTTTGAAATTTTAAAAAAAAAAAAAGATAAAATCTTTCATATAAGTTAAATTATTTTATAAATTCGTTATTAACATGCTGTGTTGCTTATAGTTGTAGATAAACCCTAATCCAAGTAAATTACATCCACACCCCTACATTTTAATAGAGATTATTTTTTGACATTGTCTTAATTGCATTTTGACGTTGGATTCCAGAATACTCTTATTGAGGATGAATTCTATTTTTTTTTAGGACAGGATGACTTCTATTTCGATGTTTAATTCCTTGCTTTTGTTATCTATAATTCTCTAACTTTATGGGGGATAAAATGGTTGACCCAGCTAATTAAAAATCAGTTGCTTCTACCAACTATAATTAAAAATAGTGGTTATTCTCTCTCTTTCTTTTTTGGAAAACTACAAGCAGGTGAGAAAAGAAGGAAAAAAAAAAAATCAACACAGGAAGGTGTGCAATTTGCACGCATACAGTCTTTCATTTGCATCCCACCAAATACACTTGCACTCTCATGTGGATAAATTTTTTTCCCTTTTCTCACCCGCATGTACCCCCCCCCCTTTTTTTTTTTTTTTTTTTTTTTTTTTTTTTTTTTTTTTGACAGTGATAGTATGGTGCAGAGTACATCTGCACAGCATTCTATTATCCTCTATATACCAACCTATTGAGGTACCTCTCTCTCTCTCTCTCTCTCTCTCAATATGGAAGTAACAGTACGCTCTATTGTTACCTCCATTGCTTTAGTAACTTTCCTAGCATGTGCATGGGGAGTAGTGAACTGGGTATGGTTTGAGGCCGAAGCAGATATAGCAGTGGCTGAGAGAGCAAGGTTTCAAGGGAAATCCATACAAACTGCTGTATGGAGACACCAAAGAGATGATTTCCATGATCATGGAATCAATATCCAAACCCATGGACACGTCCTCAGACGATATTATCCCACATGTCCTACCACCCCACCATCATAACGTCAACCTTCACGCTATGTCTCGTGTAAATTTATTCAAATTTTTTCACTTTCATTGGATGCAAGTTTTTATTGTGTTTGGTGCATGTATTTTTTTATATGCCTCAACTCCCTCCTCACTGCCATCACCAACACAACAACACTATCATCCGCTACCTTACTCCCTCACCGCCAACACCAACACTTCAAAGCCACCATCAAGAATCCACCATCACAACCTTTTTCAAATCAACACCATCAAATACCATCATCAAACAAAATCTCTCTTTCAAATCTGAGCACCACTTCTGTAGATCTGGAGGAGAAAAGACGATGGGAGAGTGTGGGGTTCAAATTGGAGGCAAGATCACTGTCATTCATTCAATTCTGGATAGACATTAACTACTGGAACAAATTGACGTTGACTATTGGAACAAATTACGAAAAATTAAACTTGGAAGGGCCAAGTGGGAAAACACTCAAACTTAAGGGAGCAAAGCATAATTTACTCTAATTTGTATAATAATGTGTATTATTATGCCACATGGTGCGACATGGCATTTTCAGATCAAATTTGGACAAGGATTAACTGTTGGAGTAAACTGGCAAACATTATAAACGTTAGGGACCAAAGTAAGAAAAAATAATTTAAGAATCAAAGTGATAAAATACTAAAACTTAGAGGGGGTAAAGCATAATTTACACTACTATAAGTGAAATTAAGTAGATACGTCGTCTTTCACTAACCTAACAATACAGTCTCCACTACTGTGATATGAGATTTCTCGTTCATCAGAAAACTGTCACATCGCATTACTGTTATACCCAATATTTACAACTAAGGAGGTGAATTTTTTAGTATTTGTTATGAACAATTGTACTAATTGTCTGACTAATGCAGCAATAAGTGTTGGGGAGTTTCCCCTATTTTCTATATTTGGTTATTTTCTATTGATTGTTGCATACATTTTGTGTATTTTTTTACCCCATAAACTCTCAACTGATAATCAACAACAATTGAATTGATTGTTTCTTCTCTGTTAGGGAACTCTTGGTGTTGGGAATGTGGACAATATATACTGTTGGACTTTCTTAAATAATTGATTGTCTAGTTTGATATAATTCTCTTGATATTTGAAAATTTAGGACTTTTCTTAAGACAAAATGACAAAATGAAGTATAATAATTTTCAGGTAAACATTGCTTTCAATGGATGGGCCCAATACCGCAAGTAAACATTTCAGATCCTAAATTGATAAAGGAGATCTTGTTGAACTATGAAGTCTTTCAAAAGACAGGGCAAAACCCACTTGGAAAGTTGCTAGTGAGAGGGGTTCTAATGTTGGATGGTGAGAAATGGGTGAAGCATAGAAACCTTCTCAACCCAGCCTTTCATCTAGAAAAGTTGAAGGTAGTTAACCCTAACCTCGGATTTTGTTTAAACACAATTGGATGCATATATTACGAGACTCTGTGCTTGAATGAATTTTAAAAAAATTTAGAAGGGCAAAGTTTTTTGATACCTAGCCATTGATTTTCCATTGTTATCCATTTTTGTATTTCTTTCTCATTTTGAATAGATCATATCCACTGTTCAAAAAAATTATTTATTCAATTTTTTTTTTCTTTCTATCTTTTAAAAATATCTGTTCATAGTAAACTCATCCAAACCTATAAACCAAATGCATGATCCATGATATAAAATGAGAAATTAGTATTGATGATCCGGAACCCCAAATCATTTTAATAAGTATTCCATGAGAAAGTTTTGTAAAAGATATCATATTCTGATAAAACACTAAAATATTCATCAAATCTACTCAGAATGAACAAGATCTTACCAAAATTGGCATTTGAACCACCCTCTTGCCACCGCCACAGGCGGAGTCACCTCCACGGAGGAGCGTGACGGCCAAATCGCGTGATTTTTCAACTCATATATATACATATTATAGACAGATGCAGTAAGAACTGTAGAAGATAATATAAATATTAAAATAAGAGCGGGGTTACAAGCAGTGAAACATCTCCATCATCGAAGTCACCACTACCTATGTAAAAAAAAAAGGTCACCAAATTTTCACTGATTGAAATTTTTGCTATTTTTATATATATATTTTTTGGAACGGGATTTGTATACTTTTTTTTTATATATTTTAAATAACGAACTTTACTACATTAACTAATAATTAAACAATAATATTATATAGTTAAAAAATTACTCACAAAAATATTTAAAAAATGAATCAACCAACTCTCACTATTCACTAACTTTAAATATATATATACCACACAAATATTTTTAAGCTACATTTTAAAATTTTTTATTTTATGATTCTTAACCTTTTTAATAATTAAATATGACTATTTTTAAAATTAGATTTGTCATTTATTTATTTTTAAATAAATATAATTTAAATATATAATTATTGATATTTGATTATTTTGATTTTTTTTATATGAATTCCTTAATGAATTCTGAAAAGTAAACAGTTTAAATCAAGAAGATTGACTCCAAAATGAGCTCATCAAGCCCAAAGGTTCTCTTATGCTGTGTTTGGTTAGGAAATTTAAGGAGATATTTGGAAAGGGAAATGAAAAAAGTAAGTGAAATGTGAATAAAACATACTTATATTTTACCTAATTTCACATACCTTTCTATTTTTTTTCCTAAATCTTTCTTCAAATTCCTTAACCAAACACAGCATTAAGTTGGATGACGAGAATCCAAACCCTTATGTTTAAGTTGAGATAGATTTTTAACATTTTTTATAATTAAAGATGAGCACCACCAGTACAGTACAGCCTTGGACTTCAAAATAACCTGTCCATTAATTGGTTTGTTTTGTGTATAGAATCCATCTCTACAACATCCTATTTTATATATATATATATTATTATATATGTGAGTACATGAATTGATATTTAATAGTGTGGTGGCTTTTCCTTTTGTTACGTGATAAATTTTCCTATCTTAAAATAAAAAACATTATTCGTGAATAAAATTTAAACCCAAGACCTTGGAATTCTTACCATTTAACTAACTAACATATATACTAGCATATCACCCGTGCTATGCACGGATTATGTTTACAATTCTATATCTATACTATATATTAAGCAAAAGAGAGTTTTTAACCCCCAAGGCCTATGGGAGTTTCAATATCCCAATCTGAATTTTCTAAATTTTTTATTTAAAAAAAAAAAAAAAGAAAACTCAACATTTATTGATTTGGTCAAAATCTCTTATCAGCATTTATTAACTTTTTTCAATCCACATGTCTTTCCACATGCCTGAATTTATTGATTTGATCAAAATCCCTGATCAACATTTAAAATCCCCCCATACAAATAATTATAGATATAGGCCGTGTATAGTTACTGCAGTAGCATTTTTAATTTCTCTTATATACTATGGTTAGTGATAAGATTGTTAAATTATTTTTATAAAAAATCTTAAAAAACATAATTTATATATTAAAAAAAATTTAAAACAAATATAAATATCTATAATTATTCTATGCATAACACGGGTGATAGGCTAGTCTATATATAAGGAAAAGGAGGTTTCTAACCCCAAACATTGTGAGAGATTTAATATCTCAATCTTAATTTTTAAAATTTTTGATTTAAAAAAAAAAAACCTCAGCATTTATTGATTTGGTCAAAATCTTCTGATAAGTATTTATTAACTTTTTTCAATTCATATGCCTGCATTTATTGATTTGATCAAAATCTCCTGATCAGCATTTATTAACTTTTTCCAATCCACATACCTTTTGAGAGCTTTGGTCAAAATCCCCTCATACAAATAAGGGCAAATTACACAAATAGTCCCTATAGTTTGGGGCTTGTGTCACTTTGGTCCCTGACTTTTCAATTGTGACACATTTGACCCTGAATTTTGAATCTTGTTTCAAATAAGGACAATTGAATATATAATTAGATTTTTCAAGGGTAAAATTGTCAATTTGATAAAATATAAACTAATTTGACAAAAATAAATGTCAAGCAAATATTTTTGAATTTTTAAAAATTATTTCTACCTATTAAAAATAAAATTATGTAAAATTGATAAATCTTTTAGACATTTATTTATTTATTTTTACCAAATTAATTTTTATTATGTGTTTGGATGATGATCATGTAAAATTAATTTTAAAAAATTAATCATGTAATTTTTATTAATTTTAAATAATTTTATCATTGGTGGATAAAAATAATTTTAAAAATATTAAAAATATTTTTTTGACATTTATTTTTGTCAAATTAGTTTATATTTTATCAAATTGACAATTTTACCCTTAAAAAATCTAATAATATTTTCAATTGTCCTTTTTTGGAACAAGATTCAAACTTCATGGTCAAATGTGTCACAATTGAAAAGTCAGGGACCAAAGTGACACAAGTCCCAAACTATAGGGACTATTAGTGTAATTAACCCTACAAATAATTATAGAGACAACCCGTGCATAAATACTGCAGCACCCTTTTCAACTTCTCTCATACACTATGGTTAGTGATAAGATTGCTAAATTATTTTTATAACAAATCTAAAAAAAATATCTATATATTAAAAAAAATTAAAATAAATATAAATATCTATAATTATTCCGTGTATAGCATGGGTAATAAGCTAGTATCTATATATGTGAATTGCGATTTTTAAATATCTTCTTTTTTTAAAAATTTTTAAATGTCTTCTTTTTTTTCCTTTTTTTATATTATATTAAAGTTTAATATTTTGATAATAATCATATGTGTTTGACTTTTAAAGAAATTAAATATCTTCTTTTTTTTATTACATTATATTAAAGTTTAATATTTTAATAATAATTATATGTGTTAGACTTTTCAAGAAATTTTTTTTATGCTTGTTCTTAATGAATTAAAGTGTTATTATGATGGATAATAATCATATGTGTTGGGACTTTTCAAGGAATTCATTTGTATTGGATTTCAAAAAAAAAATTTATGCTTGTTCTTAATGCATTAAAGTGTTATTATGAAGGTAAGACTTAGGAGTTGAGAGAAGTTAATAAATGCTAAGGCTTTTTTTTTTTTTTTTTTTTTAAATCAAGAAATTTAGATTGAGACTCCCACAAAGCTTGGTGTTAAAAATCTATTTTTACTTAATATATAATATAGATTATAATTCTTATACTTATCTAATGCGTGTGCCACCCACCAATCCAATATATACCAACCTATTGTAGGACATCTGCTGGACAACAAAGTTTGCAGTGGTTTTGTTCTCTCTTTCTTATCTTTCTGTTCCGCCTCCAACATGGAAGTAACAGTGAGCTCTATTGTTACCTCCATAGCTTTGGCAACTTTGCTAACATGCGCATGGAGGGTAGTGAACTGGGTGTGGTTGAGGCCGAAGCAGTTAGAGAAGTGGTTGAGAGACCAAGGTTTCAAGGGAAATCCCTACAAGGTGTTGTATGGAGACACAAAAGAGATGATATCAATGACTTGAGAATCAAGATCCAAACCCATGGACACGTCTTCAGACGATATCATCCCACGCGTCCTGCCATCCCACCATCATAGCGTCCACCTTCATGGTATGAGTTTTTTTTTTTTTGGTTTTTACTCAACCAAATATGAAAATAAATATTTTTAAAAATTAATTATAACAATATTTTTATTTTAATTCTGCTCAACTAAATATTTTAGGCAACACCCTTCTCCAAAAACTATGACCATTTCTTCAATGAATAAAGCTTTGTAACTCGAATTTTTAATCCTTGAATGGTCCTAATTTTTCTCTCCTCTCTCTCTCTCTCTCTCTCTCTGACCCACCCTCCTGCCTCCTCTTTCCCACCTCATTAGCTTCAGCCGACCCAACACCACCCTCCCTCATTCTTCCTCCATATCTATTTTTTCAAAGCAAAACCCATGTACAAATCAATAACTCTCCAAAAACAACATAAAGAAAGAAATGAAAAAATAAGAGAAAAGAAATAAAGAAATTGAAGAAACAAGAGCCAGAGTGTTGAATCTGGATGATTTATGTTATTTGTTAATGTTAATTGAATAACCCATGTTCGGTTTGCTTCAATTTTGTGACAGGTTTGATAGTTTTTAGAGAGAGAAAGTGGATTTGCTTCAATTTTTTGGTGGGTTTGGTAATTTTTAGAGAGAGAAAGTAGAGGATGAAGAAGAGAAAGTTGAAGAGAAAGAAGGTTCTGTTTTTTTTCATTTCTTTCTTTTCGATGGAGATTCAACACTGCAAACCCACTCTAGCAGCTTCCCATTCGGCCAGCAAAGCCATCTCCAGCATCCTCTCTTCCTCTTCCTCTTCTGTTCCTCGTTCTCCACTCTCTCTCGCCGTCGCCTCACCTTTTGGTTTGTTAGAGTTTGGTTCTCAAACATTTGCCAAAACGACGTCATTTTGACACCACCACTGAGAACCATTGCAAGGAATCATAGCAAAGGATCCAGACTCCATAGATGCCAATATATAGCCATTCAGGGCAACCAATTTTCGAGCTACCTAGCAGAACTCTTCTTCAATATGGTCATAATAACCAACCATAATTTCTTATTTTCTTGGAAGAGGATGTATTTCAAATATTTTAGAAAAAAAACAATCAAAGTTGGATTATTGTAACAAAATAAATTTGGAATTTATCAATTTAAATCCGAAGCTTTTGATTTGTTTTTAATATAAATCATTTATCTGTTTTCATTAAATAAAATCGTTTGAAAAAACATATATTTTAGACATTAAATTCAAAATAATAATAATAATAATAATAATAATAATAATAATAATAATAATAAATACTTCAAGCATTTTATGTACACCTAGCTAATAATTAAAATATTTTTTTTTATTGATTTTACTTAACAAAAATAGACTAATAGTTTAGATTAAAAAATCAAATCCAAAATTTAAATTTTAAATTAATAAAATTAAAAATTCAGAGATTATTTTGTTATAAAGATCAAATTATAGGGTTTTTTTTTTTATTGTAATTTTTCCAATATTTTAATTATCAATATCCCCTGTCTAATTTATCTAGGTATGATTAATATAGTGAAAGCCTCTCCAGCTAATGTCAAATTTGAGTTAAATACATTCAATAATTCTAACATTGTATCAAATCTAGATCTTAGGTGGTCTCATGGCCAAATCTCAGTCATGAATTTATTTTTTTCTTTTCTCATCTCTATGCCACCTCCACATGAAACCAGGCAACATGTCACCTAAGCATGCATGCAGTAGCAGAGCCAGAAAATTGAGTTAGAGGGGACACTATTAATTATAATTTTTTATTTAAAAAAATCATGATGAACATTAAGATAATAATAATTTTATGAGCTAAATTTAAGCATAAAAAATTACATATTTATTATTAACAGGAACAAATTAAAATTCTATAATAGTGTAGAATAGCTCGATGCGGGATGGTGATGTAAGTTTGTAATTTTAGCACAAAAAATTATGGATCAAAATTCTTAATTTCAGAAAATAAAAACACATCGTTTATAGCACAAATTATTATAAAATCTATTTAATTTTTATTTGATAGAAAAATATTAAAGAGATGACATTGCTTATAAATGATGTGTTTTGAATGAAAATTATTAAATAGTCTTAGAATATCATATAGCATTGCCTACGTGATGCTCAAAGTATGAGAAATTACAAATCATACTAAGCAGTCTGTCAACTGCTTGAAAATAATGAGTTCATTATATCCAATTTATAAGATTTTTTGCTATACTATTGGTTTAAACTATTATATAAATAATATCACACAGTGCTCTTAAAGTATCAAATAATTACTTGTTATGAACAATACAATAAATCCTCAACCAAAAAACATGTTAAGAAAAAAAAATACATTTTATATGACAAAAAATATATATATATATTTCAAAACTGAGGGAGGGCCCCCTCGTCCTTCTTTGCCTCCGCCAATGCATGCATGGATTCTAAGAACCCATGTAGTTAGTGCCAATTAATTTCAAATTGAATGCCTTCATTAAAATTCAAGTCTTTCATTTTGTTCTCACCTCAGCAAATAGTGGCCAAAACTTTCAGGTAAAGATTACTTTCAATGGATGGGCCCAACACCACGAGTAAACATTGCAAATCCTAAACTGATAAAGGAGATAATGTTTAACTATGAAATCTTTCAAAAGCCACTGAGAAACCCACTTGGAAGGTTGCTAGTGAGGGGGGTTCTATCGTTGGAGGGTGACAAATGGGCTATGCACAGAAACCTTCTCAATCCAGCCTTTCATCTAGAAAAGCTAAAGGTAATTAAGCTGTGTTTAAACCATGGATTGAACATCCATCTGTTTCTCTTCCTTGGAATTGTTTTCCATGATCGAGGTGCTTAATAGTGTCTTTGGTGTTTGTTATGTAGCATATGGTTCCAGCTATGTGCTCAAGTTGTAGTGAGATGATAAGCAAATGGGAAGTGTTAGTCTCATCAACAAAAGGGTCATGTGAGGTTGATGTACGGCCTTATCTCGATAATCTGACAGCTGACGTGATTTCTCGAACAGCATTGGGTAGTAATTATGAAGAAGGAAAACGGATATTCCAACTCCAAAAAGAACAAATTGACCTTACAATACAACTCACGCAATCAATTTACATTCCAGGCTGGAGGTATGTCTGAAATTCTGTCACGATCACAGAAATTAAAAACAGAAAGAAAATACAAAATAAATATGAATGGATAAGATTTTATAAAATTTGTGGGTAGAACCCACCTTCATCTCTTTGACGAGATATACTTAATTGCATGCAGGTTTCTACCAACAAAGACAAACATGAGGATGAAAGCAATCTATCGTGAAGTGGGAGATTTGTTGAGCAATATCATTAATAAAAGAGAGTGGACAATAAAGGAGAATGATGGAGATAATGACTTATTGGGAATACTATTGAAAACAAATTTGAAAGAAATTCAAGAAAAAGGAAACAAGAACATCACACTGACAACAGAAGAGGTGATTGAGGAGTGCAAGCTATTCTACCTTGCTGGGCAAGAGACCACCTCAGCTTTGCTTGTATGGACAACGATCTTGTTGAGCAAGTATCAAAAGTGGCAAGCTCTAGCTAGAGAAGAGGTTTTGGCAATGTTTGGAGACAAGAAACCAGACTCTGATGGATTAAATCAACTCAAAACTGTTAGTATTTTCTACATAAATCAAATTTTGGATTTTTACTCAAATTTATAGAACTGTCTATTCAGTTTTTTTTGCCTATCATGATCTACATATTTTTATTTTCGATGAAATGCCATATCATTTTTTTTTTTTTAATACAAAGGATGAAAAATATAATGCTAACTTTGCTAACAGTTGGTTTGTGCCGTGCAAAGTATAAAATAAATATTTTTAAAAATCTTATCCATCTATATACATTTTGTGTGTAGGTTTGTGATAAGATTTTGTATTCAGAGCAAAACTGTGCTATAAGTTTTGTTTTTGATTCATCTTCCTACAACCTTTGTATTGCAGATGACCGTGATTCTCTACGAGGTTCTTAGGTTATACTCACCAGCAGTCGTCCTTAGCCGAACACTACACAAGAAGACAAAGGTAGGAGAACTTGTTCTACCTCCTGGAGTGGAAATTTCATTGCCAATTCTTGCAATACATCATGACCGTGAAATTTGGGGCAAAGATGCAACGAAGTTCAAGCCTAAGAGATTTTCTGAAGGAGTTACAAAGGCAACAAATGGTCCAGGCACATTCATTCCTCTTAGTGGGGGTCCTCGTATATGTATTGGACAAAACTTCTCAATGGTGGAAGCAAAAATAGCCCTGGCAATGATTTTACAACATTTTTTATTCCAGCTTTCTCCATCATACGTGCACGCTCCTACTCTTTTTTTAACACTCAATCCCCAACATGGTGCTCACTTGATCCTACAAAAAATCTAGGATTTGATCAATCTTTGTAATGATAACATGTAAAATGAGGATCTTTATGTAGTGGTTATCATAATTAGTACCATGTCATCATGTTATTATAATATTTCTCATATTCTTCAAAAGTTCAGATATAGATTACCTCCCTCCACTATTCTTCTTTGTTCTTCCACCAACTTCATCTTCTTCCTTCCTCGTCATGTTTATCCATTAACGTTAAGGTATGGCAACAAAATGAATATCAAGAAACAATCATCATCAGATCAAGATTGTGAAAAAGTTGAGCCCAAAAATATTATTTTGTTTGTTTCCACTATTGAAGTTTAAATAAAAGTATTAACATTTATTGAGATTTCTTCTGCCCCCTTTCCCGGCGAGTATCCCTCTATTCTAGGTGAGGTTGTCCAGCCCAACTGGCCAACCACTGGAACCCATCACCAAGCCCTGAACGGTACCATTGCCCCATCCACTATATTGGCCTGGGCCAATGCTCAAATTTGACATTCTAGACCCACAACAACTACCTATAGCCCCTCACTCTCTCGCTCGGGATCAGTGCAGATAGGGTACCACGTGGCATGCCACATGGTGCATTCAACCAATCACAAACACTATGACCTCCCATATTGTCTCCTCATCACCCAACACATAAATGTAGCCTCCACTCACTCAACCAATGAGAGAAGAGAAAGGTACCACATGACATCTACTCTATTTGCACCAAAAAATTTCTCCCATTTGGCAGCATGTATTTATAGTTTAAAAACTATGTTTGAAAAAATAATTTTTTGAGTTGCAAAACAAATAATTTTAAATTTTAAGTTAAATTTTTTCCATGGACTTTAATCATCTCTAAATGCCTCAATCATTAAGTCATCCAACCCATTGTCTAAAGTTTACTAGGAAAATTTATACATAAACAAAAAAGTTATTGCATGTCTCAATCACATATATTATATAATAAATAGCTAGTATAGTCAGTGTTATATAAGATATTAAAATTAAAATGTCAACATCCTAACATTATCGATGTAACTAATGTTTAAAAAAGTTATTGTCAAAAAAAAAATGTTAATGTTTAAAAAAGTTATGTGCTGGCACAGCTCAACCGAAATGTGAAAGCCTTATGTCAGGGCTGAGGTGTTCCCTAAATTTAATGTTTTGATGAAAAAAGATTATTTGATTGTTCCTTTTTTTTATTATTATTATTTTTTTCTCTTGACAAAAGATATAATTAACAAATAAAACATGTAATATAGTTTATAGAAAAGTCCTGTTGAATTTCCCCAGTATATATATACTGCTGTTTTTATTAAATAATAATAATAATAACTCTTTTTTATCGGAAATTATCTAATAGGTTCGGCTGTCTTGGTGTTTATCTAATAACACTCTGTATTTTGTTCACTATGTTCTTATTTTTTGAACCATGTAATTACTTAGTCTCATGCTATTGGGTGCGCTCACAGTTAACATGGAATTCTCAAAATACAAGATAATTTAGTTAATTTTTTATTGAGTTTTCAAAAATTGTTTCTGAAAAATTTTCTTGTGATTTACTCTTCTTTGGGATGGAAGTAATTTATAAATATTTTTTTTAATCTTTGTTAGTATTTAATTTCATCGAATTAGTTTCCTACTCGCAATCCTGTTCTAGAATCCTAACACACTTTCTTTCTTTTTTTCCACCCCTTTTCATTCTTTAGTTATACATTTTAAATTTCACAATTTGTTTTCCCCAAAAGTCAACTGTCTTGCGTCTATATATTCAGTTTTTTTTTTTTTTTTAATATTATTTATCAAGTTCGTACTTTTCTAATTTAATTAAATAATGCATCCACTCTTTTTCATCATAATTTTTTTGCATAAACTAAATATATTAATTAAATATGTATATTTTTATTTTTAAAAAGCTCACATCATCGTATGCCAGTTAACCACATATATGATTTTGAAATTTAAACAAAAAAAATAGATAAAATCTTCAAAAATGATCCGTAGCTCGAATATTTCGGGCTCGAATGGCTGGAAAGTACAAATTTTTCTCTCCGCCTTAGCAGTTCACTATATCTCTTCACTCTCGCCTCTCAACAAATTACAAGAAATCAGTAGTCTCACCTCTTTCTCACTCTCGCCTCATCCCTCTCTCATCTCTATCTCTTCACTCTCGCCTCTCTCACCTGTCTCTTGAAGGAGTACGAAGAACGACGAGACAGTGGATGACGAACGACGACGGAAGACGAATGGGAGCCTGCGACAGCGAATCTGAGGTAAACCTGAAATCGCAAAGTTAGGGTTTACGTTTGGCTTCAATTTTTGTAGAAATTAGTCGATTGTGAGTGTTTGGGGTTGGATTTTGTTTGCAATTTGTGTTAGGGTTTGGGATTTAGCTTTAATTTGCGATGTGTTAAGGTTTGGGATTTGCCTTTATACATGTTATCCTGAATGAACTCTGTTATAATAGATATAAAACAAAGTAGGTTTGGGATTTGGGAATGAACTCTGTTATCAAGATGTGTTACTGTCCTGGTATATTTGGGATTCTTGATACCTGTTATCCCAAACCTACTTTGTATGACAGTAACACTCTGTTATCAAGATGTGTTACTCTGTTATCAAAAATGAACTCTATTATTATCAAAATCTTGATAACAGGTATAATGGCAAATCTAGTCATACAAACACTCTGTTAGAGTTCAATCTGGTCATACAAAATATACCTGTTATCAAGAATGAACTCTGTTATCAAGATTAACCTGGTTAACCTGGTTAATCTTGAATTAATTTTTAATCTTGATGAAATGTTCCGTGAAAAATTGATGAAATGTTCCTGAACTTCATGAAATGTTTCTATATTAAATAATTTCAAAATTAATTCAACGAATAATTCAATTTTCTGTGTGTGAAAAACATATTGAACTCTATTATCTTAATTTAACAGATTGAACAGAGTTCTGTGAAAAATTAATTCAAGATTAATCTGTTAACCAAATTAATTCAAGATTGAACTCTGTTATCAAGATTAACCTGGTTAATTCAACATATCAAGATCGAACTCTGTTATCAAAATTAATTCAAGATTAACCTGATAAGAGACTTCAATCTTGAACGCATCTGTCTCTATTTTAAACAGATTGAACTCTGTTATCAAGATTGACCTCTTTAAACAAATCTGTTATCAAGATTGAACTCCAACATCATCTTCTACTAATAATAGGAAGAAAAAAAAAAATGGAAGAACAGCTTGGTAGGTAGTTGAATCTGTTGGTAGGTAGTTGAATCATCATCTTCTACTAACAGGTAGTTGAATCATCATCTTCTACTAATAAGTGGAACAGCTTGGGAGATAAAAAAAAAAAATAGGAAGAACATCATCTTTTACTAATCGGTAGTTGAATCTGTTGGTATTTTTTATGCAGATAAAAAAATGGCTTTATCTTCTATTAATAATAGGAACATAAGATTAAAGCCAAGATTGTGTAATTGTGGAAGAACAACTTCCATGCATATTGTATGAACCAATGAGAATGGAAATGAAGGAAGTGTCTTTTTTGTTTGCCCAACAAAATATGTAAGTATCTGTTATATAAATTAATCTTTTACTTTTTACAAATTTCATTTGTCTTTTATTGATTAACTGATTCTTGTGCATTGTAGAGTGCGAATGAACACTGCAATTATTTCAGGTTCGCAAAAGATGACGACGACGACGACGACGTTACCTCCACAATCCGTGCCAATGCTAGACCTCGAACAAATTCAAGAACAGAAGAAATTAATAATCTAAGGAGAAAGCTTGGTGAGATGGACAATGCAATTCATGAGCATGATAGAAGGCTTGAAAATCTTCTCCATCCTTTGAAGCCTTCTATCATGCTCATGAATTGTATTGTCTATCTCACCAAGCCTTCTCCTTAGATCATTAATTTCTTCTGTTCTTGAATCTGTCCGAGGTCTAGCATTGGCACGGATTGTGGAGGTAACATCGTCGTCGTCGTCATCATTTGCGAACCTGAAGTAATTGCAGTGTTCGTTTGCACTCTACAATGCACAAGAATCAGTTAATCAATAAAAGACAAATGAAATTTGTAAAAAGTAAAAGATTAATTTATATAACAGATACTTACATATTTTGTTGGGCAAAAAAAAAAGACACGTCCTTCATTTCCATTCTCATTAGTTCGTACAATATGCATGGAAGCTGTTCTTCCACAATTACACAATCTTGGCTTTAATCCTATGCTCCTATTATTAATAGAAGATGAAGCCATTTTTTTATCTGCATAAAAAATACCAACAGATTCAACTACCGATTAGTAAAAGATGATGTTCTTCTTCTTTTTTTTTTTATCTCCCAAGCTGTTCTACTTATTAATAGAAGATGATGATTCAACTACCTGTTAGTAGAAGATGATGATTCAACTACCAACAAACAGATTCAACTACCTACCAAGCTGTTCTTCCATTTTTTTTATCTTCCTATTATTAGTAGAAGATGATGTTGGAGTTCAATCTTGATAATAGATTTGTTTAAAGAGTTCAATCTTGATAACAGAGTTCAATCTGTTTAAAATAGAGACAGATGTGTTCAAGATTGAACTCTCTTATCAGGTTAATCTTGAATTAATTTTGATAACAGAGTTCGATCTTGATATGTTGAATTAACCAGGTTAATCTTGATAACAGAGTTCAATCTTGAATTAATTGGTTAACAGGTTAATCTTGAAATAATTTTTCACAGAACTCTGTTCAATCTGTTAAATTAAGATAACAGAGTTCAATCTGTTTTTCACACACAGAACATTGAATTATTCGTTGAATTAATTTTGAAATTATTTAACATAGGAACATTTCATGAAATTCAGGAACATTTCATTAATTTTTCACGAAACATTTCATCAAGATTAAAAATTAATTCAAGATTAACCTGTTAACCAGGTTAATCTTGATAACAGAGTTCAATCTTCAATTAGGCACACCACCAGGTTAACCAGGTTAATCTTGATAACAGAGTTCATTCTTAATAACAGATATATTTTGTATGACCAGATTGAACTCCAACAGAGTAGGTATACTTTGTATGACCAGATTTGCCATTATACCTGTTATCATGATTTTGATAACAGAGTTCATCTTTGATAACAGAGTAATACATCTTGATAACAGAGTGTTACCGTTATACAAAGTAGGTTTGGGATAACAGGTATCAAGAATCCCAAATATACCAGGACAGTAACACATCTTGATAACAGAGTTCATTTCCAAATCCCAAACCTACTCTGTTTTATATCTATTATGAAAGAGTTCATTCTTGATAACAGGTATAAAGGCAAATCCCAAACCCTAACATATCACAAATTAAAGCCAAATCCCAAACCCTAACACAAATTGCAAGCAAAATCCAACCCCAAACACTCTCAATCGACTAATTTCTACAAAAATTGAAGCCAAACGTAAACCCTAACTTTGCGATTTCAGGTTTACCTCAGATTCGCTGTCGCAGGCTCCCGTTCGTCCTCCATCATCGTTCGTCGTCCTCCGTCCTCCGTCCTCCGTCATCGTTCGTCGTCCTCCGTCGTCGTTCGTCCACCGTCCCGTCGTCGTTCGTCCCCCGTCTCGTCGTCCTTCGTACTCCTTCAAGAGATAGGTGAGAGGCAAAAGTGAAGAGATAGAAAGGAAAGATGGATGAGGCGAGAGAGTGTTGATTTCTTGCAATTTGTTGAGAGTGAGAGAGGTGAGAGAGGCGAGAGTGGAGATATAGTGAACTGCTAAGGCGGAGAGGGAAGAGATCGAGAAGAGAGAAATTTGTACTTTCGAGCCATTCAAGCTCGAAATATTCGAGCTACGGATCATTTTTGTAAAATCTTTCATATAGGTTAAATTATTTTATAAATTTGTTATTAACATACCGTGTTACTTATAGTAGATAAACCCTAATACAAGCAAATTTCCCAATTCTGATGGATGTTAAATTTAGAGTAAATTACATCCACACCCCTACATTTTAATAGAGATTTTTTTTTGACATTATCTTAATTACAACCCCTTCATGTAATTTTTAATCGCATTTTCATGTTGGATTCCAGAAAACTCTTATTGAGGATGAATTCTATTTTTATTTTTATTTTTATTTTTATTTTTTTTGAGGACAGGATGACTTCTATTTCAATGTTTAATTCCTTTTGTTATCTATAATTCTCTAACTTTCTGGGGGATAAAATGGTCGACCCAGCTAATTAAAAATCAGTTGCTTCTACCAACTATAATTAAAAATAGTGGTTATTCTCTCTCTCTCTCTCTTTTGGGAAACTACAGGCAGACAGGAGAAAGGAAAAAATAACTCACATGAAGAGGTGTAAGTGACACTTACACCCCTACAGCCTTTCATTTACATCTCACCACATACACACTTGCACATAATTTTTTTTTTCCCTTTTCTCTAGTTCCCCCCCTTTTTTTTTTTCCCCCAGTTAACAGTGATCGTATGGTCCAAAGGACATCTGTACAGCATTCTATTATCCTATATATACTGACCTATTGAGGTACACCCTTCTCTCTCTCTCTCTCTCTCTCTCTCTCTCTCTCTCTCAATATGGAAGTAACAGTAAGCTCTATTGTTACCTCCATTGCTTTGGTAACTTTCCTAACATGTGCATGGAGAGTAGTGAACTGGGTATGGTTGAGGCCAAAGCAGATATATGAGTGGCTGAGAGAGCAAGGTTTCAAGGGAAATCCATACAAACTGCTGTATGGAGACACCAAAGAGATGATTTCCATGATCATAGAATCAATATCCAAACCCATGGACACGTCCTCAGACGATATTATCCCACATGTCCTACCACCCCACCATCATAACGTCAACCTTCACGCTATGTCTCGTGTAAATTTATTCAAATTTTTTCACTTTCATTGGATGCCAGTTTTTATTGTGTTTGGGGCATGTATTTTTTTATATGCCTCAGCTCCCTCCTCACTGCCATCACCAACACAACAACACTATCATCCGCTACCTTACTCCCTCACTGCCAACATCAACACTTCAAAACCGCCATCAAGAATCCACCATCACAACCTTTTTCAAATCAACACCATCAAATACCATCATCAAACAACATCTCTCTTTCAAATCTGAACACCACTTCTGTAGATCTGGAGGAGAAAAGAGGATGGGAGAGTGTGGGGTTCAAATTGGAGGCAAGATCACTGTCATTCATTCAATTCTGGATAGACATTAACTACTGGAACAAATTGACGTTGACTATTGGAACAAATTACGAAAAATTAGAAATGTTAGGAACCAAAGTAGGGGAAAAAAACTTGGAAGGGCCAAGTGGGAAAACACTCAAACTTAAGGGAGCAAAGCATAATTTACTCTAATTTGTATAATAATGTGTATTATTATGCCACATGGTGCTACATGGCATTTTCAAATCAAATTTGGACAAGGATTAACTGTTGGAGTAAACTGGCAAACATTATAAACGTTAGGGACCAAAGTAAGAAAAAATAATTTAAGAATCAAAGTGATAAAATACTAAAACTTATAGGGGGTAAAGGATAATTTACACTACTATAAGTGAAATTAAGTAGATACGTCGTCTTTCACTAACCTAACAATACAGTCTCCACTACTGTGATGTGAGATTTCTCGTTCATCGGAAAACTGTCACATAGCATTACTGTTATACCCAATATTTACAACTAAGGAGGTGAATTTTTTAGTATTTGTTATGAACAATTGTATCTAATTTTGTCTGACTAATGCAGCCATAAGTGTTGGGAAGTTTCCCCTATTTTCTATATTTGGTTATTTTCTATTGATTGTTACATACATTTTGTGTATTGTTTTACCCCATAACTCTCAACTGACAATCAACAACAATTGAATTTGAATTTATTGTTTCTTCTCTATTGGGGAACTCTTGGTGTTGGGAATGTGGACAATATATACTGTTGGACTTTCTTAAATAATTGATTGTCTAGTTTGATATAATTCTCTTGATATTTGAAAATTTAATGACAAAATGAAGTATAATAATTTTCAGGTAAACATTACTTTCAATGGATTGGCCTAATACCGCAAATAAACATTTCAGATCCTAAATTGATAAAGGAGATCTTGTTGAACTATGAAGTCTTTCAAAAAACAGGGCAAAACCCACTTGGAAAGTTGCTAGTGAGAGGGGTTCTAATGTTGGAGGGTGAGAAATGGGTGAAGCACAGAAACGTTCTCAACCCAGCCTTTCATCTAGAAAAGTTGAAGGTAGTTAACCCTAACCTCAGATTTTGTTTAAACACAATTGGATGCATATATTATGAGACTCTGTGCTTGAATGAATTTTAAAAAAATTTAGAAGGGCAAAGTTTTTTGATACCTAGCCATTGATTTTCCATTGTTATCCATTTTTGTTTTGATTTTATTTAGGAACAACAACGAAGACTAAACCCCTATCCATCCATTGTGTTAACGAGTAAATTATTCAATAATTTTGAACTACAATGTGGTAATATGAGCATAGTGCTCCTAACTACAGTGAAAATTTTTAATGGTGAGACAATGTTGATCCACATCTTTGTTAGGTAGTTAAGTGACAACAAATGACCTACTTAGTGTATTTTTTTTGTTCCTCATTTGTCGAAAGCACCATCTAAGTAATAACACATTGTACTCCGGGACTACCTGTTAAAACTTCACTATTGTGCTACAATTGCTTATACCCAAGACTAGTAACTTGAGTGTCTCATAATCAAGGTTTTGAAAAGCGGTTGCGGTCGCCGTAACGATTCCGGTGACGCGGTAACAGTTGCGGGGTGTAAAAGCCGTAACGTAACGGTTGCGGTAACTGGAACCGTGATTTTTTTTATTTTTCGCACAATTTGAAGAAAACTTACTCGTACACATATTTTTTTTTCAGAAGCACATTTATTGAGGTTTAAAATAAATTTTGATCAATTTTTCTTAATTTTTAAGTATGATTCAATATATTTCATATTTTCAAATCACTATAAAAGGAGCCTTTTGCATTTTATTTCAATAGTTAATGATTTTAAGAATAATTGACTTTAAATGTCTACAAATTATTTTTTACCAATACCTGAACTAACTGAATAAAAAATATTCACAATTATTAAATGAAAGGATTATAAAATAAAAATTGTGCCATGAATTAAAAAAAATTATAAAGAAAAAAAATTCATATAAGATTTTTTCTTTAGACTTGGATCACTTAAGTATTTGTTTTTTTTGGTAGAAAATGAAGCTATTCAGAATATTGTAAAAGGATGTGACGTTGTCTAACAGAACATTACGGCCGTTACAGTATCCTACGGCCATTACGTAACACCAAAACGGCCATTACACATGTGAATTTCTGTCACACCGCTATGGCGGCCGTAACGGGTGGCGGTAACCACCACAACCACTACGTATCGGTGTTACGTAACGGTTGCAGCCACTTTTTAAAACCTTCCTCATAATTGTTTAATGAAACTCAACAATGCCTCATCCTAAACTAGATGCCTTCTTGGGCAGTGCTTAACTGTGTCCTTGGTGTTTGTTATATAGCATATGGTACCAGCAATGTGCTCAAGTTGTTGTGAGATGATAAGCAAATGGGAAGTGTTAGTCTCAACCAAAGAGTCATGCGAGGTTGATGTATGGCCATATCTTCAGAATGTGACAGCTGACATGATTTTTCGGACGACATTTGGTAGTGTAACTATGAAGAAGGAAAAAGAATATTTGGTGATATTTAATCCAAGTCACGTGTTCGTTTTATATTCCAGGATGGAGGTATATCTTAGCTTCAAACAAGTACTTTTATGGTAGAGCTACTTACCAATTCTAAGTCACTTTACACGTATACTTTAGAATTCGTTTTTCTTTTTTTATTAGCAAAGAAGTAATATTTTATTAATGATAATAGAACATTACAAAAGAGATGAAGGAATACTAAAACACAAGCTAGAATTACTTTCTTTTCTTTTTTACCTGGAAAAGACTCCACCAACTTGTTTTCCTATTGTTGAGTGTATGTTTTGTATTCTACAGTGCCATAAAATTTTTGAGTTCTTTTAAAAGATTTTTGGGTTAAGTTAGGATAGGTTGTAGAATCAGAAATTCACCAAGAATCCAATGTGCAGATTTTTGTAATTGTGTATTGAGATTGAGATTTCTAGGGTTGCCTAAAAATAGTAAATTTAGTAGGAAATTCTAGAGATTAATATAGAATCGTCAGCTTGCAGAGAGATGAAAGTGAATTTGTATTCTTCAATTAATGTGGTTAAATATTTTTCTCACACCTATGGATCTGTGATATGTTTTTGTAATGGTTTTTTTTTTTTATAATTTAAATCAGCAAATATATATATATACATATATATTAATTTGACATAATGAGCAACATCAAGAAAATAAATATTAAGAAAAAGTTTCATGGTTAAATAGCATATACCAAGTATGTTGGCACATACCTTAAGCAAATCCTAAGATTCTTCCAGAACCCCACACATGCAACTTCAAGTTGGCATCAACTTGAGCTACACCCAGAAGTAAATCTGTATTCATTAGTGTGCATAGGTGTGAATATCCCTTTACATACCTAATATCTTCATTTACATAAAGGTTGAACAAAGGATTGTAGACAAGTGTTTTGGTAGATATTAAATGCTAAAAGCATTCATTTCATATTTTCAAAAAAAAAAAAAATTAAAGTGACTTTTTAAATGAGTGGCTTTGGCATCTAGCTAAAAAGGCCACATATTTTTTAAACATTTTTTGTCTTTAGTGATTTCTTTCAAATTTGGACCAGTTATTTTTATATTCCCAGTCCGTTTAGTGTAGAAGTATCTAAAAAGTTTCTTAAAAAATGACAAAATCCAAAAAACAAATTCACTAAAAAATTAATAATAATTTGTCATTTTTTTAAAAAGTTTTTTGGTCAGTCTAGTCAAGTAAAACCCAAAAACATAAAGCTTTTTGATTTTTTTTTTTTAGTTCACCAAACTAAAGATAAAAAATAAAATAAAAAAATAATAAAAAACAACAAAAAAGCCAATCCCAGACACACTGTTAGTTTTCTCTTGAAAAAGTACCAAAAAAAAAAAATCCAACGATTGAAGGGGGGGAAAAAAAATTTATCTGCCCATTTTTATATGATGCTTCATCTCATTTTAAAGAAAATAGAGTTGAAACTTTACTTGTCTTTCCATCCCAAGTAGTACCAATCACAAAGATTGAGCCTTCTATTTGAGTCCTTTTTTCATGTCTTAATTCCACTGAGATTTACTTGATTGCATGCAGGTTTCTATCAACAAAGACAAATGTGAGGATGAAAACAATCCATAATGAAGTGAGAGCTCTACTAAGCAATATTATCAAAAACAAAGAGCGGACATTGAAGGGAAATGATGGAGATAATGACTTGTTAGGAATACTATTGAAAACAAATTTAAAAGAAAGTCAAGTACAAGGAAACAAGAAGAACATCAAACTGACAATGGAAGAGGTGATTGTGGAGTGCAAGCTATTCTACCTTGCTAGGCAAGAGACCACCTCCACTTTGCTTGTGTGGACAATGATCTTGTTGAGTAAACATCAAAAGTGGCAAGCTCTAGCTAGTGACGAGGTTTTGGCAGTATTTGGGGACAATAAACCAAACTTTGAAGGGTTAAATCAGCTCAAAACTGGGAGGTTTTATTGAATTTTTTCTCAAATTAATAGGATTGACTACCGCACTTTTTTTAGCCTCTTATAAAGGGAGAGTGAGAGTGGAATGTGAATAAACTAATAGGATTGATTACTGATGAAAAAAGGGGCAAAATGTTATTTGAATTGAAACCTTATGGGCCCCTAATGTAATTATGCTAAATTAGGCTAGTATAGGTTCTAAAGAGTAACAAAAAAAAAAAATTTGATTGAAAAACCCAAGGCCGACCCTGAGTTTTACAGGGTCCTAGGCAAACTCTAAAGAGCACTTTTACATATGGAAAAAGTTTTCCTCCAACTCAAGATGTAGGAGCTCTTACAACCCAAATAATGTGACACCCTAAGATTGGTTAAGAGATTATACATGTGTTTAGAATCGTACTTATTTTAGGTAACTTGTGTATTTTTTTGGAATTAAATCATTATTTAAAATTATAAATTTTAATTATGGTAAATTTTGGATGACCCATCACTTGAACTTTTTTCTTTCTTTTCTTTTTTTTCATGATCAAATTGTTCCACAATTGTATTACATAATTAATATCCGTTGAAAAATCTACATACATTAAGCAACATTGTATGTTGTAGAAATATAGAAAAAAATTCTCAATAAAAAAATTAAATGTGCCAATTTTGTTTTTATTTTTTATTTGTTTTTAGTTATAAAAAAAATCAGATTTTTTAGAAAATATTTTAATCTGCATCGCATCTATAAAATTTTAAAATTTTGATTAAAATATGAAAAAGTAACTGAAGACAAAATAAAAAGAGGAAATAAAAAAACTAAAAATTATTTTTACAAAATAAAACCAAACAGACTTATTTTTGTTAACAAAATTCTACGACATACAATGTTATGTATCTAAATTTTTAACCCATACTAATTGTAGAGCAATTTGATCGTATAAAAAAGAAACAAATAAAAATTAGCTGATAATTTATCAAAAAATTGCCAATATTGAATTTTTTTTAGATAAAAATTTAATTACAAAAAACATAAATAAGTTGCCTAAGATAAGTAGGATTCCAAATACAAGTTTTCATGTAATTTCTTAGCCAATCATAAGGTGCCACATTACTTAGGATGTAGGAGCTCCTACATCTTGGGTTGGAGAAAAACCTTCTCCTTTACATATTTAACCCCCAAAATAAATGGTAAATAATATATATATATATATATAAATGCTCATATCCGCACACAGTTTACTTATAATAACTAAAATTTACTAATATAAATTAAGATGAGAAGAAAACATTACATTACAAGAATTCAAAAGGACGAAAATCTGGTAAAATATTGAGTTGGTTCTTGACTCACCAAATCTTCATTATTATTATCATTTATACATTGATTAGGTTATTCAATCATCAAATCTTCATCAACTGAATCTGAATTACTTTGTGCTTCTTCTTTCAATTTTCATATACAGATCTACACTTTCTAGGAAACATGACTATATGATCAATAATCCACAGAAATTCACAATACACTGAGACACAAAAATTAGAAACTACCTCATTAGGGCACATAAATTACGGTAAAAAAAATTAGGGCACAACAGAGAGACTCACCGGACGTAGCTTACGGTCGCTTCACCAGATCTGGAAGTTGGTTGGAAGGGATAGAGAAGAACTGGACAGAGTTTCATTTATATAGAAATGAAACTCTTTTGGGCCTTTTTTGTTAGATTGGGCCTCAACAGATTGGGATTATTTTAAAATCTAATACACTATTAACTAATTTGGGCCCTATTCGATCCCAAATCTGGGGGCCCAAGAAACCGTCTTTCTTGCCTCTCCCCAGACCGGGCCTGGAATAGGACAATGACCCTATTAAGCCTTGTTTATCAATTTTACTTTTCGGCTAAGAGAAAAAGGGGGGAAAAAAAATCACAAAGTTAAAAAAAAAAAAATTTAATTCAAACAGCTAAAAACAAAAATTGAAATCAGTTCTTCAATTTTTTCTATACAAATAAAAAAATATCATTTTTAAACCCATTAATTTTTTTCACCGCATAAAAGAGTAAAAAAAAAACTTGTTAAAAAAATTAAATCCCAAACAAGGTTTGTATCATTGTGAGTGTTTGGGAAGTGGATTTTTATGTAAGTTTTTTTAGTTGTAGGATATTATTGGATAAAAAATTTTGGTGTTTGAGAAGATAGTTAGATTTTTTTGTGGTTAGGCGTAATGTTTGTGAAAGAAAAAGTGAAATGATTATGGAATTGAATGTGATATTTTGTTTGAATTTTTTTTTTTTTTATTTTGCAAAAAATTTGTCTTTTTGTATAAAAAATAAAAAAAAACCCAACACAAGGCTCCCGCGGCTAGGGTAGGGAAGGCCCTTTCCAATGCCTCGAAAGGGTCTATCGAAAGAGAAGGGCGTGCTGGTTTCGAGGAAATGCATTTAGATGAGAGAAATCGACTAGGAACACGATGCCTATCCGTGGACGTAGGTCCCTAGGTAGGTTTAGTTGGCAGGAGTGATGATGTAAAGGTAAAAAAATAGGTCGGCCCTCAGCATGAGGCTGGACATGACCATTCTTTGATTTTTCCTTGAGCCCGTAATCTGCCTTCTTTTCCCTCCATAATCCTTTTGTCAAGCAGCCAAGTTCCATTTTGCCGTACCATATTGTATGCCCTAACCACGTCATCAAACCTAACAAAACCAGATCAAGCACCTATGTTTTTACTTTTGTTTTTAAGTTGGCATGTAGAGTAGACATCGGTAGGGCGGGTTGAACTGTGAAAGCGGACCCTAAGATCACTCTTTATTTGATGGATTCAGACCAGATTGAACGATGAGTGAAAATTGAGCTTGCAAGCACAATTGATGGGTCATATATCACAGACCAACAGGTTGGATTCACCGTCTTAGCCAATGAATGAACGAAGATTTAAGGCCTACTATTTTTTCATTTTTTTCCCCTTCTTTTTTCATAATTTTTGACCGGCTTGTAGGATGACCAAACAGTTTGCCTCTTACGGGCTAAAAAGTTGGGCTTTAGACCCTAAGCCTAGGCATATATAAGCACACTTTTTATCTTTTTATCTTTTTTGAGTTACATCACTTCTCTATTTCTCTACACATCTTTTCGTAAAAAGTCAAAAAGTACACTGATGGGTCGTTGAACACACCAAAAATAATCACTAAACTATACCAAATTCTATTAGAATAATGGCAAGTCCAGGTATCGATCCACAGGGACTATTGTGAAATTAAACTAATTTAATTATTAAATTCCTAAATTAATTTTGATAAAAAGATTGAATGTTTATAACCTAATTTAAAAACGAATAAATTAAACTAAGGAATTAAATTATCAATTATAAATAAATTGGGTTTACTAAATTTGGGAAAAAATCCTAGGGTAGAGAATTCACCACTAACCACATAATTAGGGTTTCTAATTGAAATCAATTATGCTATGGTTTGAACGGATTAATGTTTCGCAACTACAAGTTCGAAGCATTTAACAAGAAGATTATCACATTCAATGTACGAGCACGAACCATCTCAAGTAATACGAATCGTTCACTCTAAACTAGGGTAGTGATACGACTCGTTCCTCGTAGCATGGTTCGTCCCATACCTTGAATGTGAAGGAAAAGAAAACAATTGTATGGATAACATTTAACAATCACAGAAAGTCAAATATTCAAAAGAATAATGAAAATTATATATAAAGAATTTCTAAAACACCATACAATGGTTCAAACCTTTACATAATATAAAATCAAGAAGAAAAACCTATTACATGGCTAGGGTTTCTTCAAAACCCTAGAAAAGATGACTAGCCACTCATGGAGGAGTGGAAAGAGGAAGATGGAGAAGAAACCACCATGGAAGACATCTTGGAGCTTTTTGCTTTTTCCTTCTCCTTTCCAAACCCTAGCCTCCCTCTTTAGGTTAAAACAGTTTCAGCCCCCTAGAAAAGCCTATCTCTTTTCTTTTTATACTTCTACTTATTTCTAAACAAGTTTAAAACATCAGTTTGACTTTTCCAGAAAAAGTCAATTCTGTCCAAATTTGGTCTTTTTGCCCATTTTATGCTCCGATGATGTACAACCTGCTTGACATTCAACACACATAAATTATACGGTTTGACCAGCAAGAGAAGTTAAGAGATTCTAATTAACGGCCTCAATGATGTACATTTCGGCCTTAATCATATACTTATTTAAATCATCCCAAACAACGTTGCCCATGCTACTGGCCTGAAAACCAAATGATGACCCTTAATAGACATCACATACCTCCAAAAAAATTCAAACCAACCACTTGAAAATGTTGTTCGGCAAATTATCAACAAATACTGTGAACCAACCTTTTTTCCACCGTGCCTCCTTGATTTGATTCTTCGACCAAAACACATCGATCTTCGTCACCATTTATTCCGCCACACTAGTGATCATCAGACATTGCCATAAGAGATTCTAGTCACACAGTATCCACCTTATTCCTTTCAGATTATAATTTCCAAGTAGAACCACCATGGAAGACTTCCGTTGTGCACTATTGAAGACTTCCATTGTGGGGCTAGAAAATTTCTAGCGAACGCCATTTAGCCAATGGGGTGTACACCAATTTTTTACCACCAATCAATTGGACCCTGCCTATTTTCTTTTTTCTCGATAGATATGCAAGTTAGATATACCAAAACGTATATTGGAATTACAGTCCAATCCAACCTTCTCGGTGCTTTCTTCTCACACTCCAATCCTACAAAAACTACTTTCACATATATATATACTAGTGGCAACCCGTGCTATGCACGGGAATGTATAATTTAAATAATTTATTATACTCATTTTTTTATTATAAAATAAAAAATTCTTATAAATTTAAAATATAATAGGGAGTTATAACTAACAAATATTTTGAATATGATAACTATCTAATACCTAAGTTCATACATTCATTTTTTCCATAAATTTGTTATTTGAAACATTGATTATAAAATTATCTTAGTCCAAGTAGGTCATTTAGCAGCATGAACTATATTTCTATTGGACATTATTATAGCTTTAAAAACAAATAATGTAAAAATGGGTACTATTACAAATATTGTAAAAATTTAAAAATGAATATTGCCTAACCAATTGTGACATTGTTGATGATTGAATGCAACTCGAATCTTAAATGTACAGTTTGAACAAAACTTTATACTCAATAGACAAACACTAAGAAAACTTGATGGTATGTTAGAATATATAACTGAAGTGTGAAGCATTTGAAAAATAAGATAGAAATGAAATTGGAGATCATTATCAGATAGAAATAAATTTGAAGATAATTATTAGATTAAAGATTAAAATAAATTAAAAAAAGGGATCATATGAAAAATAAAATAAAAATAAAGTTGGAGATAATGATAGGATTGGGGATAAAAAAAAATTAAAAAGGAAGAAATAAGAAATAAAGATAAATGAAGATACTGGAGAAGATTAAGCAAAATAAAAAATTAATAAAAAGAGATAAGGAGTCTTAGATAAAGTAAAAAATTTAAAATAAAAACAATATTAAGAGAGAGAAATTTTTTTATTGGAGAAAAATAAGGATGACGAAAAATTAAAAACATAACTTTGAGAGAGCGACATGGAGGAAATAGAATCTTAACTCTGATTAAGAATTGAGAATTGAGACTTTGAAAATTTTAGAGAACACACTATATTTTTTTATATATATAGTATAGATATATATGTAGGTAAAAAGATAAATATCAAATCTAATTTGAAAAATAAAGATAAAAGTAAAATAAACATCCTACAAAAAAAGAAAAGAGAAATGTGGGAATTCGGTTGCTGATAATCAAAATTTTAAAAAGATAAAATATTTATGAGTAATTATGTATGAGTAGAAGATAATTTAAGTTTGTTTGTTATATCAAAATAAAGGCACATATATTTTATTGAATAGTAGCAAATAAATTTACTTTTTTAATAAAGTTTTAATAGAATAAAATATATTTTTTATTTTTGCCAAAATTTTAAAATTGAGAAATTGTGTTTAAGGTTTTGAAGTTGTGTGTGTGTGTACTTAATTGGGTGTATATTGGTTGCAGATGATCAGAAGAACTCTCATTTGAGAGAGTTTGAAGGAGCAAAGGTGAGATTAACTTTATGCAGAGCTGATCTTTTTGATTTCGAGAGTTTACGCGAAACCATTAATGGGTGTGATGGTGTGATAGACATGAAATAAAATAAAATAAATTATATTAAATTCAAGATTTGATGAGTTTCGAATCTGATTAAATTGAAGAATAAACGCAAATCACAAATTAAAAAGTAAGCAAGCCCAAATCATGCAAAATGTAATGATGAAGAAAATGAAAAGATGTGTATGAATTGAAAAATATTAGAAAAAAAATATATATACACACAAAAGTAATAGACACTGGAAAAATACGTATAAAGTAAGAAATAATATTAGGAGCATAAAAATGGAGAAAATGAAAAGATGTGTAGATGAACTGAAAAATATTAGAAAAAAATATATGCACACAAAGTAACAAACACTGAAAAAATACATTTAAAGTAAGAAATAATATTACACTGACCTTGTAATGATTTTCACAGATCATCAAACTTGCAAAATATAACAATGGAGAGGATGAGTTATTTTGAGGAAAGATAGGTAGATGAGAGAATGATTGAATGTAATAATGGAGAAGATGAAAAGATATGTAGATAAACTGAAAAATATTAGCAAAAAGAAATATATACACACAAAAGTAATAAACACTAAAAAAATGCATATAAAGTAAGAAATAATATTAGGAGCATAAAAATAAAGAAGATGAAAAAATGTGTAGATGAATTGAAAAATATTGAGAAAAGAAATATATACACACAAAATAGCACACACTAAAAAATTACATATAAAATAAAAAATAATATTACACTGATCTTGTAACGATTTTTCCATACCATCAAACTTGCAAAATGTAACAATGGAGAAGATGAGTTATTCTGAGAAAATAAAAGATGGGTAGATGAGAGAATAATTGAATTTGACTGGAATAAACTAAATACAGAAACGTGTGTGTGGAAGTTGTAGGAGCCATGGGTTTTTTTTTTTTTTTTTTAAATTGAGATTGAGAGTGGGATAGATATTATTATAGTTGATAGATATGGATGAATATTTTATTATTTTGAGATAAACATATTATAGGTGATGGATATGGATCAATATTTTATTTTGAGATAAACATATTGTGGGTGATGGATATGGATCAATATTTTATTATTTTATATTTTATATAGAAAGAGAGAGTATGGATCAATATTTTATTATTTTATATTTTATATAGGAAGAGAGAGTGAGAAGGCTTGAAGAGTGGGAAGAGATATGAAGGGAAGTGCCACGTAATATTTATTTTTCTTCAAAATTATGAAAAATTATGAGAATTTAGGATTCAAGTTTTGGAGCCTTTTGACTTGACAACTACATTTGGTTATATATATAGTATAGATAGATAGATAGATAGATAGATAGATATATGACATATAAAATTACAAACAAAACGTCCGCTTCTTAGTCTCCCAAACACAAATGTCTTATCATTACAAATGAATTTTCTTATAAAATTTATAAGTATGCTCTGACATTTATATATATACATCATCTAGACTAAAATAATACTCTCCGTCATATGCGATGAACTCTACATTCAACAATTATAAGCATCAACAAAGAAAACATTGCTATTAGATTCAACTGAACATTGTTCTTCCACATTTTAGAGTTGAAAGCTTGACAAAATCAAATACTTACATATGAATGGTTAAGATTTTACAAGGAAAGTTTGTGAAGCTTAGCCCACTTTTGAAAAAAATTATCTGTCTCTATACATTTTATGTCCCATTTTTTGATCAAAATATGTGTTCATAGCAGAACTGCATTAGAAATTTTGTTTTTGAATAATTTTCCTACAATCTTTTCATTGCAGATGATCATGATTTTCTATGAGTTTCTTGGGTTATACCCAGTTGTACCCATCCTTTCTTGAACTATACACAAGTAGACAAAAGTCGGAAAACTTGTTCTACTTCCTGGAGTAGAACTTTTGTTGCCAGTTATGTCGATCCATCGTGATTGTGAAATTTGGGATGAAAATGCAACAGAATTCAAGCCTGAAAGATTTTATGAAGGAATTACAAAGGCAACAAAGAGTCTAGGCACATTCCTTCCTTTTGGTGGGGGTTCTCATATCTGCATTGGACAAAACTTTGCAATGGTGGAAGCAAGAATAGCCTTGGCAATGATTTTACATCGCTTCTCATTTCAACTTTCTTCATCATACGTGCACTCACCTTCCTTTGTTATAACAGTAAATCCCCAACATGGTGCTTGCTTGATCTTACAAAAAAATCTAGGATTTGATCGAACTTTACAATGACAATATGTAAAATGAGGATCTTATAGTTGTGGTTATCATAAATGAATAAAATTTAATATGCTAAATTCTAAGCACTTGGAAGCTCAATACAAACCTTGAATGGCTTACAGAATACAGATTGACGGGACATGATCTTCTATCTCCAAAGAAGTATCCTCTCTCATATGACTCACAGTTGTACAATTTAATGTTATTTAAATTAAATTAAATAAATCGTGTGGCTGTGAAAACAGAATGTTAGAATATTCAGGCATCCAACCAAAAATAAATTGGTAGTAAAGGGAGAAAGCCCCTTGACTATATGGATTGGGTTGGATGGTTTTAAAAGGTGACGAGGGACGGGTGATTTAGATAGGCAATGTGAATTTGTAATACTCCCTTAGACATGTGGCCTAGTCACTGGTGAAGGTGATAGACAAATGAGAGATAATACAAATAGTCTTTGTACGGATAATTGACTTACAAAAAATACCCAAAACCCAGCTCTAACACGATATTACCAACCAGTCCCATTAGATGAAATTAATTATTCATAAGTCCTGTTGACATCTTAAATACACCATTAAATCCTCAACTACCCACATTACCCTCACTACACCTACCAACACCATTAAGTCCTTCTCTGTTATCATCAATGGTGCTCGCATCAACCACCGTCCTTGTCCTCCTCCTTCGCTGCCATCATCGCTCACCCCATACCACTGTCATCCTCTCTCATTGATTGCCATTGACATCACCATTCTTGCCACAATCCTCCATTACCAATCTATTGTCTTTGATGACAAATTTCGTCAATGGCTTCAGATCTAGGTATTTCAATACTAATCTACTATCTTCAGCTCCAATATGGTATTGTACATGGTTTTCAATGAGATCAAGACTTTTTAAAGACCATCGCCGCCTCCACTGTCGCCATTGCTAGCGACCTCAACCAGCATCTTCTTACACTTTCGCTTCCACCGCTCTTTGCCATCAGGTCTTCTCTCTCTCTCTCTCTCTCTGTGTATATTAAGGAAAATCCTAGTGATAAATCTGTTTAAACCAGTGATAAATTTGTTTTAACCAATGATAAATTTGTTTAAACTAGTAATAAATTTGTTTAAATTAGTAATAAACCAGTGATAAATTTATTTAAACTAGTGATAAATTTATTTAAACCCCATCAGTGACAAATTTATTTAAACCAGTAGTAAATTTATAGTGTTGAGGCTAGGGATAAAAATGAAAAACACTGTTTGATTTTTTTGGGTAGAACTTGCTGGGTAATAAGACCGGTCCATAGGACCAGCCCGTAACTCCCCCTAGAATTCTAGAAGAGTCCAACCCAAAATCAATTTACTTTAGATGGAGGCCCATGGACTATTTAAGTATGGATTGTTTAGAGACAATATAAAACAGATCTCTAATACTCCTTACAGATAAGCTCATACCTAGTTTTGTTACAAATTTATAATTTTAGAAACATCCAATCCAAAACAACTATTGAATTATATAAATTGAGTGGTTCAAAAAGGCGATGTGAAACAAATCTCTAAAAGCACCTCTCCAACGAAAAAGCTATTTAGAATATTTTACGTATTTTACATGGCCTCACCATACTATAAACATATTTATATAGGAAGCCATTTACGATAGCCACAATAGCAATCTCAATTTTCAGTTATTGTCTGCATTAGCATTGGCATTTCAGGGCACTAAATTGAGAGTCCTTAAATTGGGTTGGCCCAGTGCTGAATTCGGACATTCCGGATCCAGAACTACCTACAAGTCACTCTCTAGATCGAGTCCATCTGGCAACATGTATTTATAATTTATTTCAAACTCTGGTTTAAAAAAAAAAAAAAAAAAAAAATTATTATTAATTTTAAATTGAATAAGCAGAAAACACAATTAGTCACAAGGGCGGTGGAGGATTGTGTGTGTGATCTAGCCTAGATTGGCTAGCTACTCCATTTGCAAAACCTAAGTGTCCTTTATAGCCCAAACCCAAGTCCATTGATGTTCTATATAAACACTGCAACAATGTGGTATAGACTAGTTTACCATTCTTTAACCAATATCAAATGTTGAATTAAGAGTCAAATTCTCATTCACTTCTTAATCGTTTTGAGCAAACAAAAGTTTATTGTTCATCTAAACAGATGCAGACCCCTCATAAAAAATGAATGATTGATGAAATTTATCAACTACTGTGACAGTTCTAGGTACATACCATATGCACCATTTTGGGGGTGTGAATAGTTTCACTTCTCATATATTCGAATAATGTTTTAGCGATCCAATTTGGATATCATATAATATAATGTGGCATCTTTCATATACCCATCACCAATCACATATGTAAGCCCATCAAATAATGTAGTCAGCTGTATATAAGACATCACATTTCATATATTTGAATAATGTTTTAGTGATCAAATTTGGATATCATATAATATAATGTGACATCTTTCATATACCCATCACCAATCAATCACATATGTAGAGCCCATCAAATAACGTAGTCAACTGTATATAAGACATCACATCTCATATATTTGAATAATGTTTTAGTGATCAAATTTGGATATCATATAATATAATGTGACATCTTTCATATACCCATCACCAATCAATCACATATGTAGAGCCCATCAAATAACGTAGTCAACTGTATATAAGACATCACATCTCATATATTTGAATAATGTTTTAGTGATCAAATTTGGATATCATATAATATAATGTGACATCTTTCATATACCCATCACCAATCAATCACATATGTAGAGCCCATCAAATAATGTAGTCAACTGTATATAAGACATCACATCAAATAATACTTACATGATATCAAAATATTATCACATAAATAAATAATGTTCCAAAAGTTATTGCAGCTCCTGCTTTGCCTGGCACCGCTCAACTCTGAAATCTGAAAGCTTTATTTATGTCAACAAACAATACTAAATGATTTGATGATTAAGACTCTTTGATAGTTCCTTGCTGACAAAAGTATAATTAAGACAATCTAAAAAGAAAATCAAGAAGACGAAGTGGTCCTCATAAAAAGCAGAAAATGAGAAGTCAGCTATATTTGATTTAATTTTCAAATTTTGTTTCAAATTTTTTTTTTCTAAAATTAGTTTGGTAAAAAAATAAAATAAAATAAAAGAGAACTCATTATTTTCACTCGTGATTCTCTTTTTTGGTGTGGAAACAATTTTTAAAAATTTTATTTTTATCATACTAGTTTCCAATTAAAAATAAATTAAAAATAAATTCCGAAAAAGATAGAAAAGTCTTCACAATTTTTATCCTATTCTACAATTTACTAATCTAGGATTTCCTTGAATCCAGGAAAGGAAAATGACTAGAGTTTTATAAATTCAAAATTCATCTCCCTTACCCATAAACTAATATATTTGTAATTATTATACACCAGGTCAAATATAAGAAAGAAGTACTTTAAACCAAGGCATATAACTAAATGAGAATTTAATCTAAATCATCATTCTAATTCCCAAAAATCCTTGGCTCCCATCAATCACTCCAACCATTCAATTTTTTTTAGTTTCTAAAATCTAATAATAACATTAGAACTATCCAAAACAACATAAATTCACTTGTTAGAGGATTTAAATCCTTTCCATAAAAATATGTTAATATAACTATTTTAAAATTTTCAATCATAACATGTATATGCTTATAAAGGAGATTATCCAAATTTTGGATAGTCCAAAATAATTTGATATTTTGTTATAACATCTATGGTGTCAGCATTTTTTGCAATTAACAAATATTCAATCTCTCACTTTCTATTAGTCTAATATTTCTAAAATGAGATTGCATATATATAACAAACGGAACAGAAACATTGCTACAATCACCGAAATATTCTATCACCCAAATCTTTTTGACCCCTTACAAATGTTCGCAATTATAGATCTAAAAATTTATGAAGAATCAATAACTTCTGTAATTAGATTTTTTGGTAACATATATATATATGGCAACAAATAGTTGTAGTAGATCAACCCTAATACAAGCAAATTTCACAATTTTGATTAATGTTTGGAAATTGCAATATTCTTTGATCATAGCTCTCTGACCAGATGTAGTACAAGCATTACTCAAAAGCTATAGAATGTATGGAAAATTTTAAAGTAAATTACATCCACACTCTGTCTTTAATACAAATTCTTCCTTGATATTTTGAACATTACAACCCCTTGTGTAATTTTTAACTGCATTATAATTTTTTTCTCCGTTATTCAACTGTTAAGTCAACCAACAAAAATAGATTATGTCAGCTATTTGTTTTTTGATAATACCAAAATTTTCCCTAAATCCTCTCTCTCTCTCAAATTCCCTAGGCCGCTCTCAGACCTGAAGAACACTATCCTACCACCACTATCACCATTCCCTCCCCACCCCAACTCCACGCCACAATGACGACTTGAAAACCACAACCAGATTAAACATATTCTTGAAAGTGATCTTTATTGCCAACGAATTTCATTACAAAACTTGGATTAAACTACTTGGGTAAACTAATTCTTAATAGTGGTTGAATCTGTCGTTCATTCATCTGATGTGACAGTTTTTTAAACTAATGGTTAAAATCAATCATCTGAGATATTGGTTGGTTGCATTGTTGTTTGATTTAATGCCTAATTGAAAACTGTACAAATGTGTGCGTGTAGATCTGTTGAAATGTCCACGTCTTCCAATTTAGAGCTGATATTTAATAGGTGCCACACTTGACCGATTAGTTTCCAATTTTGACCTTCCAGAATGTTGGCTCATACTCTATTCATGGATGACTGCTATTTTAATGTTTTGGGTGGGGGGTGAGATCAGAGCTAACTTATTAATGATTGAGTCAAATTAAAAATAGTGGGTTTGTTTAGTAGTGTCCTAGGCTTGTGTTGTAAGTCTTTATTTTTGGCCTAGGTTTTTGTTATTTGCTGTTTTATTTGCTAGTTTTTAGTTTGTTTTCCTAGTGTGTTTTGAGGATGTTGCTGTTTGCAGTGACGCCTTTTAGGACTGGTTCTGAAGTTTGTTGTATATTTCTTCTTTTGATAATAAAATTTTTATTTACTTAGCAAAAAATAAAAATAGTATTTACTCTTTTTTTTTTGGTATATCTCCCTATTTATTGTTGAAACTTCTTTCATTTTTTTTATAAATGTCATATAATCATATCCTTATATCACAATTCCTCAAAATAAGCCTACACTCTTATTAATGTTTTTTTCCCAAAAGTCAACTATCTAGCCCCTCTGTATCTATTTTTTTATCAAGCTCATGCTTATCTCATTCAATTAAATAATGCATCCTCTCTCTTTCACTCAGATTTTTTGCATAAACTAAATATATCCATCAAATATCTATATATATTTCTAATCTCCCATCATATGTCAGTCAACCAAATAAATTGTTCTCAAATTTTAAAATAAATAGATGAAATCATTCACATAATTTAAATTATTTTACAAATTCTTTATTAACATATTGTGTTAATTATATTTAAAGATTATTTTCAACAAAGAATCTTTTAGCCAAAAAAATTTGCATCTAGAACTTGAAAAATATTTTTTGATTTATTAAAAAAAGTTGCTTCCTAAATTAATACAACAACTTCGTTTGTACATACATTAAAATATGAGTCAAATGACCCATATCATATATGTTTTATTTTTTTAGATTTCATACATCGAATCATATTTTTTTCAATAATTCTATGTATACGTCCGGGCATACATATAAATAATCTAAACCAAATTATTACATATATTTATTTAAATTACATTTTATAGTAGGATAATGCTACAATTATTTTTTTGCATTGAATATGTCATAGCATACACTCTTTATAATAGTTTTCTGAACAGGTTCAAGTTTAAATAATAATTATCAAATTAAGCACTACATGGCGTGCCTAGGACTACTAAATGACGGAATTCTCCTTAATATTACCTTTTTTTTTTGTCAATCGGTAGAAGAATATTTACAAATATCAAAAGATTATATTAAACTGGACAATCACTCCAACAAGAAGAAAAAAAAAACCCAACAATAACAACCATTAGAAGAAAAAGTCCATAATAGGAAATAAATAACCAATAGTTGCCTACGACAAGAATTAACCCTGACCTTTTAGTTGAGAGTGTACAAGAGTGACCCGTAAATAACTTCTCCATATTGTTTTTGTGACAATGATGACAGTGATCATATGGTCCAGAGTACATCTGTACAGCATCCTATATATACCGACCTATTGTGGAACATTTGCTAGATAATTAAGGTAGTACTGGTAGTGCCTAATATGGTAGTAACAGTAAGCTCTATTGTTACCTCCATTGCTTTGGTAACTTTCCTAACATGTGCATGGAGGGTAGTGAACTGGGTGTGGTTGAGGCCAAAGCAGAAAGAGAGGTGGCTGAGAGAGCAAGGTTTCAAGGGAAATCCATACAAACTGTTGTATGGAGACACCAAAGAGATGATATCAATGATGAGGGAATCAAGATCCACATCCATGGATTCATCCTCAGACGATCTTATCCCACACGTCCTACGGTTCCACCATCATAACATCAACCTTCATGGTATGTCTCATGTAATTTAATTCAAATTTCTTTACTTTCATGGGTGCAAGTTTTTTCAGTGTTTGGTACAAATCCTTCTTGTGTATCAGACTTGCATCCAAATCTTTTCTATGTGTAGTACAATTATTTTTGGATTGTCCCACTGATAAGCAATTGTCCCTAAATTATACTTTGTTCCTTTTAGGTTTCAATGTTTTCTTAGTTTTTACCTGGAGTTTCTTCTTCCCACTTTCATTAACGTTTTTAATTTTTCTCAACTTATTCTAAAAGCTAACGTCCGTCCAATTTCGGATGAAAAATGCGACATTAGCTGCTACATAAGCTTTATGTATTTTTTACCCTATACAGTAGTACCATGTTGGCGCTACATGGAAATAGGAAAAAATTACAAACGTCATGTGCCGCGCGCCCGCCGGGGGGGGGGGGGGGGGGTTATGTATTAGGAGTCAAAGTGAGAAAAATGCTGAAACTTAAAGGGGGTAAAGCCTTTTATCCTATTATAATTATTTAAGTATATATGTTGTCTTCCACTAACCTAATGAATATTGGTGAACTATCGCACAGAATTACTATTATACCCAATATTTACAACTAACTAGGAGGACTTTTAGAATTAGTTATGAAAATTGGTATCTAATTTTGTCTTACTAATGCAGCCATAAGTATAGGCAAGTTCCTTTATTTTCTATATTTGGTTGTTTTCTATTGATTGTTACATGACCTTTGAGTATTTTTTACCCTATAGACTCTCAACTAAGAGATCAAGGGGTCATCAACAAAGATTGAATTGGTTGCTTCTTCTCTATAAGGGGACTCTTTCTTATGTTCTTTATTTTTTTTTTCCCTACTTTGGAGCTCTTTCTTATATTGATATGATATGTTGAGCTTATAGGTAATATACGTTGTTGTACTTTCTTAAATAGTTGATTGTCTAGTTTGATATAATAACTCTTGAAATTTGAAAATAATGACAAGACAAAATATAATAATTTTCAGGTAAACATTACTTCCAATGGCTGGGCCCAACACCACAAGTAAGTATTGCAGATCCTAAACTGATAAAGGAGATCTTGTTTAACTATGAAGTCTTTCAAAAAAAAAAGCAAAACCCACTTGCCAAGTTCCTAGTGAGAGGGGTTTTGATGTGTGAGGGCGAGAAATGGGCTAAGCACAGAAACATTCTCAACCCAGCCTTTCATCTAGAAAAGTTGAAGGTAATTAATCTCTAATCTCGGCTTTTGTTTAAACACAATTGGATGCATATATAATATGAGAATGTGTGTTTGGATGAATTTTAAAACTTTTGAGAAGAGCAAAAATTTTTTATACCTAGCCATTGATTTTCCTTTGTTATCCATTTGTTTTTTCATTTTTGTTTAGGAACAACAATAAAGACTAAACCCATATCCATCCATTCTGTTAACACGAGTAACTATTCAATAGTCCCAGACAACCACGTGGTATTATTCGCATAGTGCTCCTAATTAATGACATAGCGGAAAATTTCACTAGTGAGACAATGTTAATCCATTTTTATTAGGTAGTCAAGAGACAAAGAATAAACTACTTAGTGTATTATTCTATTCCTCATTTGTTGGAAGCATTAAGTAATATAACTCATGATATTCCGAGACTACTAATTATTTTTTGTGCTAACAGTTTATTATTGCGCTACAATTGTTTATATTATACCCAAGACTAGCAACTTGAGTGTCTCATAATTGTTTATTGAACCTCAGCAATGCCTCAACCTAAACTTGATGCCTTCTTGAGCTGTGCTTAACTACGTCTTTTATGTTTGTTATATAGCACATGGTACCAGCAATGTGCTTAAGTTGTTGTGAGATGATAAGCAAATGGGAAGTGCTAGTCTCAGAAAAAGAGTCATGTGAGGTTGATGTATGGCCTTATCTTCAAAATGTGACAGGCGATGTGATTTCTCGAACAGCATTTGGTAGTAACTATGAAGAAGGAAAAAAAATATTCCAACTCCAAACTGAACTAGGTGACCTTATAATCCAATTCGCACAGTCAATTTACATTCCAGGATGGAGGTATGTTTGAAATATATTTATTTATTTATATATATTAGTACTATTGCATTACAATTTTAGCTACCTGCCAATTCTAAGTTACTTTACAAGTATAATTAGAATTACTTTTTTTCTTTTTATCAGCAAAAAAGTAATATTTTATTAATGATAATAAAACATTTACAAAAAACACAAGTGAGAATTACTTTCTTTTCTTTTTCACCTACCTACTCTAGAAAATTATTTTCCTATTGTTGAGCATGCATTTTGTATTCTACAGTGCCCATACAATCTTTTAGTTTTTCTTTTAATACAATCTCTTTAAATTCAGAATTCACCAAGAATCCAATGTGTGAAATTTTTTAATTGCATTGGAATTAAGATTTCTAGGGTTGATTGAAAATTGAAAATTTTGTGGGAATTCTAGGGAGAGAGTAACAGAGAAGGGTTGGCTTGCAAAGAGATGAAAGTGAGTTTGTACTTTTCAATTGATGCAATGGAATATTTTTCTCTCTCAAAATCTCTGTTCATTTTTCTCTTTGATATGTGCGTGTAATTGTGTTCCTTTTTTTAAAAAAAAAAAGAGAAAATTTTAATAACTCAATAATGAAGTACATCAAGAAAATAAGGATTAAGAAAAAAGTTTTATAACTACGCAGCATATCCCAACTAAGTTAACACACATACCTTTAGAAAATCTTAAGCTTCTTCCAGAACCCCACGGCATGCAACTTCAAGTTGGCAACTACAACCCAACAGTAATTGTGCTTTTGTTTATGTGCACAAGTGTGAATCACGACACATACCTAATATCTTCATTTACATAATGATTGAATATAGGATTGTAATGTAGACTAGCATTTTAATAAATATTAAACTAAAATGCTAAAAGCATTGATTTTCATATTTTCAAACCAAAAAAAAAAATTTAACTAAAAGCTTAGTTTCATCTAGAAAAAGTAGAAAAAATTCCAATGGTTGAAGAAAAATACTTTTATCTGCCCACTTGCATATGATGCTTCATTTTGTTTTAAAAAAAATAGTGGAAACTTTGCTAGTCTTTCCATCCCAAGTAATACCAATCACAAAGGTTGAACTTATTTGAGTCCTTTTTTTACGTCTTCATATCACTGAGATTTACTTGATTGCATGTAGGTTTCTACCAACAAAGAAAAACACAAGAATGAAAACAATCTATAATGAAGTGAGAGCTCTACTAAGCAATATTATCCAAAAAAAAGAGCAGACATTGAAGGGAAATGATGGAGACAATGACTTGTTAGGAATACTATTGAAGACAAATTTAAAAGAAAGTCAAGTACAAGGAAACAAGAAGAACATCAAACTGACAATGGGAGAGGTAATCGAGGAGTGCAAGCTATTCTACCTTGCTGGGCAAGAGACCACCTCAACTTTGCTTGTGTGGACAATGATCTTGTTGAGTAAGCATCAAAAGTGGCAAGCTCTAGCTAGAGAAGAGGTTTTAACAGTATTTGGGGACAACAAACCAAGCTATGAAGGGTTAAATCGACTCAAAATTGTGAGTGTTTTCTATATAAATCAATTTTTTGAAATTTTTCTCAAATTAATAGGATTGACTACCGCAACTATTTTTTAGCCTCTCATAAAGGGAGAGTGAGAATCTATGAAGTACCGACACTTCAAAACAAGTGCCATATCCATGTTGGACACATGGACAGTTCGGGGACACGTATGAGGCACACCACAAGGATGTGTGTCCCATTATTTAATTAATTTATTTTCAGGAGACACACTAAGAACATGGCAAATTGTCTTTTTTTCAATTTTATTTAGTACTTTTAATGAATGTTGAATGTTTATTATTGTTTTCTTAGATTTAAATACTTAATAAATCATCCATAAAAAAAGATATAAACTATAAGTGTTAATTTAAAAGTATTTTTTTTAATAAAAAAAATATAATTAAAGTTAGTTTTTGTTAATATTAATTGTTTATAGATGTAATATTATTCTAGATAACAAATAAAAATATACCAAAGTATATTTCATTGTCGTGTCCCCACCGTATCTGTGTCCCCATTTTTTAAAATCGCCGCATCCATGTCCATATCCATATCCGTGTCTGTACTTCTTAGGTGAGAATGGAATATGAAAATGCTAATAGGATTGATTAGTGATGAAAAAGAGGAGTAAGTGTTAAGTAAATTGAAACCTTATGAGAGCCCAATGTAATTATGCTGAAATTGTTGGACTCGATGTATTTCCTTCAAGCTTAAAAAAGATATTAGAGTAATTTACCCTAATAAAAAATAGTGGGCTAACATTGATTTCCCTGGTCACATGACATCTTAAAAAAGTACAGCTTTCCAAGGAGGTGATACTTAGGAAATAGGCAACATTTTAGTAAGATCTACAAAAAAAAATTTTTTTTTTTTTTTTTTATTTGTGAAGAAAGAGATTTTACTAACCCAAAATAAAGAAATACTTTGAGATAATAAAAATTAGGAAGAAGATTTCATTTCTACATGATATATACCAACCATGTTCACACACACTTAAAGCAATTTACAACTTCTCTCAAAACCCCCCAACAAAACACTTACACAGGTTGGCATATCAACAAAAATCTAGGCACATAAACAAGGCACCACAGGAAGAAGACTTCCATGAACATATACATTGCAACAAGCACATGACTAGCTTATTCATTAACATATTACATAAGCAACATAACCAAGAGTGACTTTTTTGTTCTGTTTATTTTTTTATCTTATAACCCAGGACACAACCCCTTTCAAGTTTGATTAACCCTTTTCAAGTTAGATTAGACAAGCCCTAGGCAAACTCTTAGGAGGGGCCTTTCACATATTTACCCTAAAGCAAAAGTTTGGGTAAAACGGTACAACCAAAAATAAAAATTAGAGGCTACTCCATTAAGGCACACAAATTTGAGCAAACCAAAACAGAGACTAGGGCACACGAATTAGGACAAATAATATGTTTTCAGAAACTATAACACAACAAAATCAGAGATTTCCATTAAAGCATATAAATTAGAGATTATTCCATTAATGCACAAAAATTAGGGCACACAATTAGAGATTAAATTAGGGCAACAACTATGTTCTTCCATTAAAATCTGATAGAGAGAGAGAGAGAGAGAGAGAGAGAGAGAGAGCACTCACCAGCGGACATGGCTGTTCGAGTCTTCGCTGATGATCGCTAGCTGAGCTTGAGTCGCTGCTCTCGAGTTCTAATATGGCTGACTGAGAGAAGAAGAGTTTGTTCTGGATCTCGAATTCCTCGTTTTGGGTTGGGCCCTTCAGATTGGCCACTCCGAATTTTTAGGAATTGGGGTCACTGCTGGGCCTCATTTTGTGGTGCATTATGAATTTATTTTTATAATTTGAATCGTTATTTTATAAGGTTTGTTGAGTATTTTATGCCTATCAAAAATTATATTAATCAGATACCAATAACTATATGATTGATAATCAAAAAAATAAACAAGAAATTTTTCTTTTGAAAAATAGTATAAAAATATGCAATTCGATCATATTGTTATTCATATCCGATTAATATGATTTTTGGTAGGCTTGAAATGCTCAACAAATCTTACAAAATGACGGTTCATATCATAAAAATAAGCTCATAATGTATTTCAAAATAAGGCACAGCAGTGACCCCAAGCCCGAATTGTTACTAATGAATTTGCTGAGAGCCCTATTTTGAATCTAAACTTTGGCCCACCTAGTTAGATTAGACATCCAAATCTGAAAATGATAAGATAAGATGCACTATTTTTCATTACTGAATTGAAATGAAAATTGTACCTCTTGTAATTTCATTTTATCCAAGCCTTAGGTCCAAATCTTATTCCATTAAAATACGCATTAACTCTCTATCAAATGCCATGAACTCTATAGTCAACAATTCTAAGCATATCAACAAGAAAATCTAACATTACTGAACATTGCTCTTCTACATTAAAGCAAAGCAACCTATTTGAAAGAGTAAGTTTAAGAAAACAAAAATCATTCACAAAATTGAATAGTTATACATTGATGGATAAGATTTTGCAAAGAGGATTTGTTAGTGAAATCCACTTTTGGAAAATTTTATTTGTTCATATATATTTTGTATTTCATTTTATGATCAATTTATGTCTTCATAGCATAACCCCACTAGAAAAAAAAAAATATTTGAATAATTTTTCTACAATTTTTTCATTACAGATAACCATGATTTTCTACGAGGTTCTTAGGTTATACCCAGCAGTACCTATACTTGTTCGAACTGTACACAAGAAGACAAAGGTCGGAAATTTTGTTCTACCTCCTGGACTAGAACTTTTGTTGTCAGTTATGTCAATCCATCGTGATCGTGAAACTTGGGGTGAAGATGTAATGGAGTTCAAGCCTGAGAGATTTTCTGAAGGAATTACAAAAGCAACAAAGACCCCAGGCACATTCCTTCCTTTTGGTGGGGGTCCCCGTAACTGCATTGGACAAAACTTTGCAATGATAGAAGCAAAAATGGCCTTGGCAATGATTTTACAACGTTTCTCATTTCAGCTTTCTCCATCGTATGTACACGCTCCTTCGCATGTTTTAACACTGAATCCCCAGCATGGTGCTCGCTTGATATTACAGAAAATTTAGGATTTGATTGATCTTTACAATGATAATATGTAAAATGGATCTTACCGCTGTGGTTTTCATAAATGAATAAAATTTAATATGCTAAATTCTAAGGCCTTGGAACACTCAATGCAGACCTTGTGTAACTTATAGAATATATTGAAGGAACATGATCTTATATCTCTAAAACTATATATGTCCTTCTATCTTATATGACTCACAATTGTATAATTTAATATTATTTAAATATAAATAAATAAATAAATTATGTGGTTACGAGTGCACAATATTAAAATTTTTAAACATCCAACCAAAAATAATCTGCTAGCAAAGGGAGAAGGCCCTCCTTAACTATATGAAACGAGTTAGATGGTTTGAAAAAGTGAATGAAGATGGTTTAGAGAGGCAATCTATGCCTCTAATACTCCCTTAGACATTGGACCTAGTCACAAGTGAAAGTAATGAAAAAATGAGAGATGAAATAAATGTTCATTTAAACAATAGGTGTTGACATTGTTTTTTCTGTCACGAGTTACACGTATCAGAACAGCTAATAATTCCTCTATTTTTCAAATTTTATTTCATTGGTTCCCGAGCTTTTAGATTTTTGTGATAGATCAGGGGTTCATTTATGAACTTTTTTTTTTTTTTTAACCAACATCACAAAACTAAGAATCTTGATCCTGATCCTGATCCTGATTCTGATCCTGTCAAACAAGTGGAGTTTATTTGTTCAATTCCGATTTGTAACTCGAAAATAATAAGGCTCAAATGGCTCAAGTTCTTTGTACACCCTTATTGTAACAATTCAGATTTTTAATTATTCTGTAAAATTTATACTAATATTATTTAATTACAGTTGGAAAAATATATAATGTATTTTGTATTATTATGTATAATTTTGTAAAATAATATAATTATTAAAGATTTAGAGGTCAAAGTATAAATAATATTAATAATAATAGATGTGGTAGTAAAATAAATAAATAATTTTCTGTTGGTATTCGATAAAGTATAATTTAATTATGAATTAATTAGCTTATATAATTATTTATAAAGAATTAAGGCCAAAATGTAATTATAGGAAATTAATTAGATAACTATAGATCTAAAAGGATTTGAATCCAAATCTGAGGAGGATTTGCCGTGGACAAGTGGAGAGAAATGGTTCGGCCTGCCTCCCTATAAATGGAGACGAGAGCAAGATCAAAGAAGAAAGAATAGAAAGAAAGAAAGGAAAGAAGAAAGAAAGGAAGAGAGAAAGAAAGAAAAAAAAGGAAGAAAAAATAATAGAAGTTGAAAGGGTCTTTGATAGTAAAAAGAAAGAGTAAGGTATTAAAGTTAAGATGAGTTATATTATACCTTGAGTCACCAAAATGTATTTTACGTATGTTTTGACTTACAAAAATTTATTTTATACAAGTTATGTTTTATTAGTGTATTAATAAAAGTTATGTTTTATAAAAATTTCAGTTACATGGATTATTATCTGAACCATATTTGCTTAAAATGAAATCCATGGATATGTTTATCTATGTTTTAAGAATATTTGGCTATGACCTTATATACAATTATGTTTCGTAAGTACCACCACGGGAGTCCCACGCCTTGGGGGACTTAAATAACCATTGGCCTCTGTTTGACCACTTTGTGGTCCTCTGTTTGTCATGGATCCATTGACCTCTGTTCTGTGCGGAGCAAAGAGCTGTGCGGAGATAAGTGCTACACTATTGTGGGAGCCACCTCTATAGTCCGTACGAGCCACCTCTTGAATCCGTACCTCTGTTTTGACCGTCACTTCTGTGACCTCTGTTCTGTTATGTTCGGTACCGCGGTTATGGTTATTTACTTACATAATATCTGTATTTCAGTTTTTGCCACTTAAATGATTTGTTTACCAAATTACCATGGTTATGGTTATTTATTTACATAATCTCAGTTTTGCTACTTAAAGGATTATTTGTTCCGACTAAGTTATCCTAAATGTTTTGGCCGAACTAACTATCCATAGTTTTTTCGTGTCCCTTATACTCTTAGTATAATATTTCTCACTCTGTCATGTGCTTATAGTTATTTACCAATTTTTAGGAAACAGTGCAATTCAAAAATAACTTTTGGAAAGTCTTAGATGCGGGGCTGCGGAATAGACACACACACAGTATTTTTATGATATTTCTCTATGTAAATATCGACTTTTTTGGTCAATAAATTTTGTAATAAAAATAGAAGCTCTGATAATTATTTTAGTACCCTTATTTAAATATTTCTTCCCCTCGCGTTTATTGATTTGTTTATGAATTGGCCGGAGGTAACTTCAATTACTGGCCATCACGATGCTTAACCCTTGAATACGGGGAACGGGTCGTGACACCCATTTCTTTGTATTCATCCCTGTTTTCACTCACAAAACTCACACATTTCATTTCAAATAAAAAAGAACAGAGTAAAGAGAGTGAGAGAGAAGACTCATTAGCGCCGATTGATCTGTTTAGAGAGTTGAGAGAGGAGTCGACCTGTGTACCGCCGACGAGGCTGTTGCTGCTTTTACTAGTATCGACGGGTGCTGCCGCTGCTGTTGTGTGTGCGGAAGGGTGCTGCCGCTACTACTGTGTGTGCCGAAAGGTGTTATCGCTGCTTTTACAAGTGGGTGTAATTGTAAATAATGGATTGATTTTTGGTTAACAAGCTCTGTATGATCTAAAATTAGTTGGTTTTGTTTTTAATTTTGGGTTTCGCATTGGGTGATTAAGAATTAGTGTTATGACTTGCTTATCTGTTTCGGTTTGCTTAGAAAAAAAATGAACTCTACTTATAGTAGAAAAAGAAACAGACATTCTAGTTAGTAAAAATTGATAGCAGAACTTCTTGTTGCAAGGTTGTGCAAAAGAACTTATTGGATATGAACTTTAGAATTTTAGTAGCCATAAAAGTATATTCTCAATCCACCTTGTACATTCACCTTAACGTTGTTTGAGTGGTATTTTGCAATTTACTTGGCCTCCATTTCACCCATTAAGGATTTTTTTCCTCCTTAACGGTGTCCATATATATATATATATATACGCAAATTACATGGCCTCCAACTGTGGAATTTTTTCCTTTTATGTACTCCATTCATTTTCAACTAGTTAGAATTTTTTTATTTTTCTTATTTTATGGAATGTCTCATGGTTTAAAATTCAGTAATATTCACTTAATTTTCTATCTAATCCTAATTTCACCTCCTTGATTCATGGATATTACCTCTTAAAAGAGCCAATCATTACTTTCACCTTTTTGATTCATGTTTCTTATGATAATTTTCTGTTGCTATAGTGCTAATTTTGCTTGTTTAAAGTTGTTTACCTTTTAATTGAAGGGAACCTATCCCATGTATCTGTGCTTAGAAACACTATTTTTTTTTTTTTTTTGGTCCAGTTTGAAATAAAAATGTAAAAATAAACCTGTAGAGGGATTAAAAAATTGAGTTTCTTTGTGTTGTTATTGTTGTTTTAAACAATTTGTATTGTTCTTGTTTGCTTCCTTATAATATTGGTTGTTGTGTGATAAGAATGTTGGTGGAGGCAATCAGTGTTTTGTCTACTAACTCTCTTACTGTCTATTCTATTTCACTTTGAAGCTACAATGGATATTAATTCAAGTAATAATTCATTCAATGTGAGTGAGGAAGTTGAAGAACAAGATAACAATCTTGAATTTAATGAGAGTGATGAAGTTGAAAAACCGAAGTGGGGACGTATTTTATCTCAAAGTAAGAAGTGTATGCATTTTATGCAAAATATGCGAAACAGCTTGGATTTGCTATAGCTTATAGAACACAAAATATAACAAGGGATGGGGAAGTAAAGTACTTTGGAATTGAATGTACTCGGGCGCGGAATAGAATAAAAAGATCAGAAATAAATCCCCTCGAACCATCTTTGTCATCAAAAATTGATTGTAAAGCAAGGATAAGAGCCAGTCTACAAAAAGATGGAAAATATAAGTTAATCACAGTTGTGCTTGAGCACATTCATGATTTGATTCCTACTGACTCACGGCATTTTACAATAAATAAGAGGATTCTTACTCCGATAAGGAGGAGACTAGAAGTTAACGATGCAGTAAGGATTGTGGTGGCTAGGAATTTTCATTCCATAGTTGTTGAATCGGGAGGATATGAGGCATTAACATTTGATGAATGAGATGCAAGGAATTATATTCAGAATGCTAGAAGATTGAGACTTGAGGTAGGAGACGCCGAATCAGTGACACTTTATTTTCATAAAATGCAACAACAAAATTCGAACTTCTATTCGGCAATTGACCTCGATGAAGATGGTCGCATGCGAAACTTGTTTTGGGCGGATGTAAAGAGTAGGGCGGCTTATAAAGTATTTGGGGATGTTGTCTCCTTTGACACAACCTATTTGACAAACAAATATGATATGTCGTTTGGTCCGTTTATAGGAGTTAATCACTATGGACAATCAATTTTGTTTGGTTGTGGCTTATTACGTAATGAGAACGCTGAAACCTTTGTTTGGCTATTCAAAGAATGGTTAAGTTGCATGTCAAATGCTTCTCCAAAAGCTATAATAACTGACCAGTGCAGAGCTATGCAAAATGCCATAGAAATTGTCTTTCCATTGACTCGACATTGTTGGTGTTTATGGCATATAATGAAGAAAATTCCAGAGAAATTGAGAGGATATTCACAATATGAATCCATAAAGGTAGCTTTGAGTAATGCAGTTTATGATTCATTCACAAAAGATGAATTTGAGGAATATTCGGAAGCAATGATTAGAAAATTCAATCTAAATGATAACGAGTGGTTGGGGGTATTATACCGTAAGCGACATAGGTGGATTCCTGACTATGTTAAAGACATATTTTGGGGTGGCATGTCAACTATACAACGAAGTAAGAGCATGAATGCATTTTTTGATGGATATGTAAACTCCAAGACAACCTTAAAGTAATTTGTTGAGCAGTATGACAATGCCTTGAGAAGTAAGGTATAGAAGGAGACAAAAACAGTTAAGTCTCGTAACAAATTGTATGATTACTTAACGGTATATCATTTTGAGAAGCAATTTTGTGCAGCTTACACTAATTCAAACTTTTAAGAAATTCAAGCAGAAATGAAGCGTCTAGTGTACTGTCATGCAAATCTTATTAAAGGATGGAGCAATTTGTACCTATCATGTGAGAAAGGCTGTTCTTTTGGGTGAGGAGGTGAAGAAAGTGGAATTTGTTGTATACTATAATTCAACTGAATGTGAGCTCCAATGTATGTGTTGGTTGTTTGAGTTTAGAGGTATTATGTGTGCCCATTCACTATGTGTGCTCATTGAGAGATTCATATATGAGGTGCCAAATAAATACATTGTTTCGAGATGGAGAAAAGATTTGGAAAGAAGGTACACATGCATTCTAACCACATATACTAACTTTGGGTCTGCTCTAAATCCAAAGTTGCATGATAACTATCACAAGACGTTAATGAGATCCTAGTACTTGCTACCAATGATGATACTAAACACAAAATGATTCAACTTGGGTTGATGGAAATCAAGGATCAAGTGAGAACAGTTCAATCTGGTAGTGCGAGTAATGTGTCATGTACTAGTACTGTACCACCTTCTACTAGTACTTTACCACATTTCCATACTTCACTGAAAAGTTTGCCTGGTCGCAATACTACAAAAGAAACTATCACTCGCAAGGTACTCAGTCCTTTGGTTGCTCGCCGAAGAGGCCGTCTATTTACGAAACGGAATATTAGCAAGGTTGATGCAATAGTGAATCGGTTGAAGGGAAAGAATAAGAAGGCTACTCCCGTACAAGTAAATTTTTAATTTCGCACTGCATATGTATATTTCAAAATTTGTTAAACTTAAAATATTCATCAATGTTTGGTACTGTAGGGTCACAAGGTGCGTCAAGGTGAACCTTGTAAGTTAAGCTTTCCTTGTACAGGAAGCGCGCAACACACTATGTATGAACCGATACGTGCTAAAATATGAAGGTTGTTTTGTGTTTTTTTTTGAAATTTTATTTTAATGCTTCAAATTACTAATTAAATTGTGTTACTATTACATCATAAGGTGCCGCAAAATCAACCTTACTATTTTCCTTCTATGGATGGCATAGAAGAAAGTATGTATGTACTGGTATGTGTTAAACGAACTTAATATATTGCACTTTGTTTGTTGTGGGTTTATATTTTAATGCTTCAAATTACTAGTGACATTTTGTTACTATTTCATGATAAGGTGCCACAACATCAACCTTACCATTTTCCTTGTATGAATGGCACACAAGACAATATGTATGTACCGGTACATGTTGAATATATTCCTGTGACAAATTAAAATTTAGATTGGTGAATATGTTTCTGGACAATATTTGTAATATTTACTTTATTTTTACAAGCACGGGTAAGTACAATGCAAATGGGAGATAATATTGGAAGCACATCTCAGACTCAATCCGAAATGGTTAACAATATAAGCAGTCAAAATTCGATAGTACCATCAAAAATTTTTGACCTGAATATAGAAACGGATCCAAATGTCCCATTTTTTTTTAGTTTCGCAGTACTAATTTTAGGTGCATTTCATTTGTAAACTTTGGATTGTTTGGCTTCATTTGAAAACGTTGGTTTAATTTGTAGTTGTAGTTGTATTTGTATTGAATTGTATGTGGTTTGACTTGTAGTTGTCTTTGGGGTTCAATTGAAGTGAATTAAAGCAGGTTTTGTTGTCTTCCTAGCTGTTCCATGTCCACAAAGAGATACGAACTCATGAATTTATAAATTGTTGGATTACATGTTCAATTGAATTGCATTACAGGTCCAAGTTCAATTGAAGTAGGTTAAATTGAATTGCATTACAAGTTAAAACAGGTTCAACTGAAGTAGGTGCAATTGAATTGAATTGTTAAATTGTTGGATTATAGGTTCATGAATTTATAAATTGTTAGAATTGGTGGCTATTCTATGTCCAATTAATGTGCTAAGTCTTCAGCAGTCTTGGCTGTTCCATGTCCACAAAGAGAGGTCCATTTCTGTCCCAATTCAATATAACACACATTTATAGGAGTAGAAAAACAACATTTGAAAACATATTGGAACAACATCCACATGAAACACACATCCATATCTCTCATAATCCATATCATCCACATAGACATTATACAACATACAGAACAAGTTTTTCATAACATTCACTTATATTCCCCCAAAACGTAACAAGTTAGTCATTTAGCTGATAAAGTAGAAAAAGACACAAAATGCAAAACAAGTTTTGATTAAATTCATAACAGTGGCCAAAACCTAACAAGTGAGTTATTTAGATGACAAAGTACAAAAAGACACAAAATGCAATGACATAAGTCGTTGCTTTGAAATTCTTCTCTATCCTTTGAAGCCTTCTACCATGCTCATGAATTTCATTGTCCATCTGTAACAGCCCCGATCCCTGATTAACGTTTATTTATGATTAATTATGCTTGATTAGTAATTAAAGAGAAATTCTGAATTTAATTGCATGTGTGTGTCACATTATTTGTATTTATATCTGTTTAACGCAAGAAGATCTGTTCATGTTTTCGTTTCGGTTTGTAAATTGAAGACCTTATCGGCATCCGATTCAGAAATTGACTTGATTTTTGAGTAAATTAGAATTTTTAGAATTTTATGGTATACTTAATTGAAATTCGAATTAAATTAATTTAATGTCTACTTATTTGGCCTTAATTAATTGCACCATGTCCAAGCCTAATTAAGGTACTAATGGGCTTCCTTGTGCACCCATACACTCCCATTTCACTCTTTTGTTGATACAAACATGAGGGAAAGATTGAGGGGAGAAAATTGAGCTCAACCAAGGAAATGCTATAATTGTTGACAATTGAAAAGGATATGAGAATTCTAACTTCAACATTGATGAATTCAAGTTTCTAGGTAAGGAACCAACCTCTTAATTGGGAAATTGAGTTAGACTTTGCAAGACTTTAAGTGAATTAGGTGAATTCATGTAGGAATTGAGTTAGAATTGAGAAGGTTTGAGCCATACCATGCATGCATGTCTATTCCTTCACAATTTGAGCATGATTTCAAAGAATTCTTTCATGTATGTGTTTATCTCACTTATGTTTTGAGAATTCATCATGTTTTTCATCCTCTCATTACATTTGACCATGGTTTGGAGGCTTGAAACTCAAATCATTTCATGCATGTCATGTTTTTGGAATATCCATGAAGTTTAAGTTGAAATTGCGAACAATTGGCATGCCCTTGGGCCATGATTTCATGAAATGATCTTCAAGTCATGATGTTTTATGAGTTTCTTAATGTTTTTCAGAATTTTGGCCCAAGAGGATGAGTTTTGAAGTGTTTAGTTTGAGTTTGAAGCTTGGAGATCAAATCTGGAATTCCAGAATTTGAATCCACGCTCGAGCGTAGGAGTTCACGCTCGAGCGAGCACTCTGAATACATGCACTTCCGCTCGAGCCACCTGATGCCCGCTCGAGCATGAAATGCATGTGCCCAGAAGTTCATATGTATTGCAGTACGCTCGAGCGAGGGAAGTCACGCTCGAGCGGGGATTTGAGTCTCACGCTTGAGTAGAGATCGAGTGTCCGTCGAGCGTGAAATGCAATCAACCAGTACTTTTTCAAAGTTTACAGTTCGCTCGAGCGAAGGAAGTTACGCTCGAGCGAACCTTCACATTTTGCATATCCGCTCAAGCGAGGAAAGCCACGCTCGAGCGTGGACTCTGTATTCAGCAAACTTTGGGAAATGTTTTCTAATGCAATTTCTACATCCTCATTCCATCCTAGGCATTCCTAGGCCATGATTAAGTCACCGTAATAAAAATAAGAGTAGAAACACACTAAGAGCAAGTGAAATAGGTTATGTTCAATTCGACCATGTGTTTCAGGCGTGCATTTGTTATGTGTTAATGTAGGTCACGTGCCGTGAACTGTTTGGTTAGTCTGTTCTGTCTGTCTGCACTTGAAACCAACTGTGAGTAATAACTTAGTAAAGCTATGTTTGACTTTATTTATTTTCTGTATAATGAATTAAGATATGTTTTTTGAAATAATATGTTCTGCACAATGAATGATTATCCAATTTTTGATAATGTATTCGTGGCATCCTTAACATCATGTGATATCTGTTAGCTGTTAATCGATGTCGAAGGTTCCATTATGGAACTTAATATGTCTGCACTCTATTACCCGTACCAGAGGCTCCATCAGGGAGCTCAGCATGTTCATTCTTTGTTACCCGAATCCGGAGGTTCTTTTATGAAACTGGTTATTAATAACCACCATGTGTCTACATCTGTTCTGTATCTGCTCTATTAGTGCTAAGGGATGTACCACATATGATTAAGCATGAACCTTGATTTCCGTATATGATCTGAACAAGGATATGAATATGAATCTGTTATGAAATCGAATTATGATTTCTGAATCTGTAAGGATATCATTCATTAAAAACCTTTACTCCGTTATTATTCACTAGGCTTCCGCTCACTATTTATATTATGTATGTAGGTGAGCAGGCGCGTGAGCAGGCCTAAGCTGCTGCCTGGAGTTTTGGTGTCAGCCAGCCAACGTGCCTCCCGTGGAGGTTCATTTTGTGATCTACCCAAGCTTAGTGCTTTGGAACTTTTGTACTTTCTAAATGCTTATGACTGGACTGAACATGTGTTTGAAAGTTTTGTATATATGGCTCATGTGACGTAAGACTAATGTTTTTACAACGTTATATATACGAGTATAAAGTTTAAAATTATTTGTCTAACTATTTCATGTATGTCATCACAGCTCATTGGACCTCGTATATTTTGTATATTTGCTTCCACAGCCCTTGTTTATATATTATTCTGTTCAGAGGCCTTTGGTAATTCAAGGATTACTGGCTGGTTACGATGCTAAACCCATAGGGGCGGGTTTGGGTCATGACACCGTCTCACCAAGCCTTCTCCTTAGATCATTAAATTCTTCTGTTCTTATAGTTGTCCGAGGTCCAGCATTGGAACGGATTGTCGAGGTAACGTCGTCATCATCATCATCCGTAAACTTGAAGTAATTGCAGTGTTCCTTAGTACTCTACAATGCACAAGAATCAGTTAATCAAATCACACAAATAAATTTGTAACTACTAAAAGATTAATTTATATAACAGATACTTACATATTTTGATGGGCAAACAAAAAACAAACGCCCTTGATTTCCATACTCATTGGTTTGTACAATATACATGGCAGTTGTTCTTCCACAATCACACAATCTTTGTTTTAATCTTATGTTACTATTATTAGTAGAAGATAAAAGCCATTTTTTAATCTGCATAAAAAATACGGAAGCCATTTTAATTTTTTTCCTGATTACTTGTATGTTCGACAGTGAGACGTATCCAATTACCAAATAACACTTAGTTAGAGAAGCCTCATACTGATGCATAATGACACTTAATGTCAAGCCTCATATTGATGCACAATGTGTAATGTGATCTAACTATAGAAATTGACAAGCCTCATACTGATGCATGTCATGAGGCATGTAAACCCAAATGTCATAGCTCTGTGTTCTTGAATAACCAAGCTTTTTTTTCCTGTTGGCCTAGCTCCAAGAACACCCTTTTTATGATTCAATTTTTTGTCAAATTTTCTATTTTATGATTCTCGACATAGATTGAGAAACATTATGCATAATTTGACCAAAACCCAAATGCCATAGCTAGCTCTGTGTTCTTGAATACCTAGATTTTTTTTTTTATCAGTTGGACTAATCTCCAAGAACACCTTTTTGGATTTTGTTCCTGCAGATAAGTTCACAAATGAAGTTGAAGTAGAACCTATTTTCCCCAAATACAGATGCCTGAAGCCAATGCAAGAAGGGTTTTTGTTTAGAAACTGAGGCGGTTCATGAGATTAAAGCAACACCTAGATTTTAGATTTAAAGCAAAACCAAAACCCCAAAACATGCATATGAACTTATTAATAGATTTTTGCACATGTTCAATTTAAAGCAAAACCCACATTTCAAAGAACAATTCAACATATTTCATCAACAAATTTCCATTCCAAATGCACAAAGTTCAGAAGTTACAAATTTGGTTTGAAATCAAAATCAAAATCAAAATCAAAATCAAAATCAAAATAACAATCATAAATTGAAGGGAAAACCCATAATGACAAAACCCTAATAGATTCATAAGCCCCAAACACATTTTCTTACAATTGAAGGGAACCCTAACACAAATTGAAAGCAATTTTCAAAACCAAATAGTCACAATCGACGAATTCGTACAGAAATTGAAGCAAAAACATAAACCCTAGTTTTGTCGAATTTGGCTTTACCTTAGATTCGTTTTCTTCTGGTACGTAATGATGAGTTCTGAAGTCGTTAGTGTATGAAAGGCATCGCACTGGTAAGTGAGGAGTTATTTTTCGTCGTTCATTGTTTGTTGTTCGTCGTCGTTCATCATTAAGCTCCGTTACTATATGAGTAGAGAGGGAGGTTTAACAGAACTGAGAGAGGGATGAGAGGGCTTCGGCGTAGGGATGAGATTGATCCGGGATGAGAGGATTTCGGCATCGTCCCATCGACCCACATGAAGTTTCCCTAAAAAGTTGCCTTTCACATTTGGTAAATAAATGTACTAGGGAAATATAAATAAATAAATAATTCTTTAATATTTTTAATAAAATAAATTCTAAATTTTTAATTTTATCAATTTAAATTTATTTTTAATCTTAACTACACGTATTTTTATTAAGTAAAATCAATGGAAAAAAAATGAATTTTAACTATTAAACTTAATATAGATTATATAAAATGTCTAAAACATGGTTTTTCTTTAAATTTAATGATTAAAATATCTTTTGTCCATTGATTTTATTTAACAAAAATAAATAGATAATTTAAAATAAAAATAAAATTAAAATTTCAATTGATAAAATTAAAATCTATACTATATATTAAGCAAAATGAGATTTTTAACACCCAAGGCCTGTGGGAAGTTCAATATCCCAATCTGAATTTTCTAAATTTTTTATTTTTTATTTTTTTTAAAAAAAAACTTAGCATTTATTGATTTGGTCAAAGTTTTCTTGATCAGCATTTATTAACTTTTTTTTAATCCACATGTCTTTCCATATGCCTGCATTTATTGATTTGGTTAAAATCCCTTGATCAGCATTTAAAATTTCCTCATACAAATAATTATAGATACAATCCGTGTATAGTTATTGCAGTACCCTTTTCAACTTTTCTATACACTATGATTAGTAATAAGATTGTTAAATTATTTTTATAAAAAATCTTAAAAAACATAATTTATATATTAAAAAAATCTAAAACAAATATAAATATCTATAATTATCCCGTGCATAGCAATTTCTCCCCTTAATTTGTATAATTAAGTAGAAACATAATTTATATATTTCAACTTCTCCCCTTAATTTGTTCCGTAAATATAACCTACAGGAAAAATTTATAATTTCTCAAACTCTAAAGAAATATCTATAATTTAATTAAATCTCAAAATGTATATTTAATTTGCCCTAGTTTTAAAGTTGAAATACTGAAATTTATGATTGAGATATTCACATATAACTTTTGGACAAATAATAGCATCAGAAGTGGACCCAGGTTTCCTCATTTTTGTCTTTATTGTGATATGAGAATTGTATCATATACCTACCTACCTATGGTGCCACAGGTACTGAATTTGTGGAGATATCTCTCTCTCTTCTGGTTCGGTAACTTTCCTAACATGAGCATGGAAGGTAGTGTACTGGGTGTGGTTGAGGCTGAAGCAGTTAGAGAAGTGGCTAAGAGAGCAAGGTTTCAAGGGAAATCCATACAAATTGTTATTTGGAGACACCAAAGAGATGATACCCATGATGAAAGAAGCAAAGATCCAAACCCATTGACCCTTACTCCGACGATCTTGTGCCCCAATTTCTACCATTCCACCATCACTGCGTCAATCTCCATGGTATGTATCTCTCTTGAAAACTCTCTACTTGTTTGAATAGTTTCGAATTAGGTTTTCAGATTTTTTGGGGCCACAAATAGTGGTGTGAATTTTGGAATTAAAAAAAAAAAGAAAAAGCTAAAAAGGTCAAATGCTTGAGATTGGAGTTGAGTTTTGCATTTATGGCTGAACTACTTCATAAATAACCGGAGAGTTATTTTCAAAATTTTACCTGAAATCCCCAAATATGATTTTATTGCATTTTTATCCCCAAAATATATGCTCTATTATCGAGAAAAAAAGCCTCATCACTGGTACCAAAGAAAGAGTTAAGTATAACAGATTATATGCTTGGAGACCAAATTTTTAAAAAAAAAAAAAAATTAAAAATTAAGAAAAAATGTAACAGGCCGGATACTTACCTTTTCTTTTTGGAAAATTAGACTATATACATTTTTATCATATACATCCTTAATTTATGTATTTTCTTCTTTATTTATACTGATTTTCATCTTTTGTTATAATTCTATTTTAGTGATGACTCAATCTTTAGTTGTGCATCATGTATTGTTTGATTATAATTTTTTTAAATTACAACTCTAAAAATATAAAATTATATATATATATATATTTTGGCCCACTCCTCAAAGCGGTGCTCCACAAACAATAGTCCTGGTTAATAACCGTGAAAATGTTTTTTTTTTGAATTATTTTTTAGTTACTTTTTCCTTTTTCATTTCTATTTTCCTTTCCAACTCTGTTCTTAAATTTTTCAACCAAACCCACCATTAAAATAACGAAGTATCCAACCAGTTAAATGTTTCAAAATTCCTTTTTACTGGATGGAAAAGACAAGGGTTGAATGGATTTAAAACTGGACTTAGCTTCTTCTATTTTTCTTTTTTCTTTTTATCGATACAAATTAATTGGACTTGGATTTATTTATTTATTTTTTAAATTAGCAAAAAGAAATATATTGATGTAAAAACCAGTCTGGACTTAGAAGCTGTTCGTATAGCCATGTCTGCTTCACCCTCCGTTGAATAATTATCTGCTTCACTTTCTGTTTCATAAAACAGAACGATTTGATTTACTCTTATATTTCTCCTTAAAAACATATCACTAGTTGCAATTCTATTAAACCAAACCATCCAGCCAAATTGCTTCTCGAAAGAAAATCAGCAACACTTCCCTCCTTAGAATTAATTTGATAGTGTTATTGATTATTATATTACTAATGAATTGAGTTAGTAAGTCTAACTGGTTGAAGAGACCCTTTGCAAAGGAGAAAATTAGATTGGCAGCATTTGAGTGTGATCCGGGGACTTATGTTTTTGTGATGGCAGTTTTTCAAGATTGTTGGGGTGTGGTCAAAGGAGATTTGGTTGAAGTATTTTTTGAAAACAGAATTGTAACACTTGCTCAAATGCTGCTTTTATTGTTTGATAATTAGACTTTGCTTCCAGTCAAGTCTGTTCAAAAAAAAAAAAAAACAAGAAGAAGAAGAAGAAGAGAGAGTGCCTGTATTGGTAATAGAACTTCAGATGCTAGCCAATCATATAGCACAAAATCATCCTACTCCTTGAACAACATAATCTCTCTTGTTATTTTTATTTATTTCACATTTCTATCTTTGGTTATAGCCTTGAAAGAAGATGTAAAACACATTTTTATATTATCAATATTAAGATTCTTAAGCTCATCTCACATGTTATCATATATTGTTAATCATTTTATTAGACCAAGTCTTTAATGTACTTCTTACCCTGGCAAAATGGCAAAAACTTTCAGGTAAAGATTACTTTCAATGGTTAGGCCCAACACCAAGACTAACCATTACAGATCCTAAACTGATAAAGGATTTAACTATGAAGCTTTTCAAAAGCCAGGGATGAACCCACTTGGCAAGCTATTAGTGACAGGGCTTCTGGGGTATGAGGGTTGGAAATGGGCTAAGCACAGAAACCTTATCAACCCGACTTTTCATCTAGAAAAGTTGAAGGTATTTAATCTCTAATCTTGACTTCTTTTTAGTTAAATACATTTGGATGCATGTAGTATGTTATAGTGTGCTTAGATGAAATTAAGAAAAGAAAAAAAAAATTAAATAGACAATTTTTTTTTTTAGCCATTAATTTCCCTGTTTTATCCACTTCTTTCTTCTTCTTTTTTTTTGGTCCATGTCTTTCAATTTAGAGCTGATATTTAATAGTTGGCACACTTGACCGATTAGTTTCCAATTTTGACCTTCCAGAATGTTGGCTCGTACTCTATTCAAGGATGACTGCTATTTTAATGTTGGAGAGAAAGGGGGTGCTATTTTAATGTTGGAGACATACTCTATTCAAGGATGACTGCTATTTTAATGTTGGAGAGAAAAAAGGGGGGGGGGGGGGGGGTGGTATTTTAATGTTGGAGGCATACTCTATTCAAGGATGACTGCTATTTTAATGTTGGAGAGAAAAAAGGGAAGAGGGGGGGGGGGGGGGGGGTGGTTGGTATAATTAAAGATCAGAGCCAACTAATTAATGATTGAGTCAACTAACTAAAAATAGTGGGTTTGTTTAGTTAGAGTTCGTTTGGCAAGGGAGTTGGCTTTTTGATTTTTTTATTATTTTAGCTTAGGGTTAAAAGTTTCGTTTCGGATAGATTTTTTAACTTTTTCGATTTTTTGTGAGAGAAAGAAGGTAATAATTATGGGTTAGAGGTTACATTTTATCTTATTAGACTAAAAAAAGCTTATTTTATCTTTTTCAGACTAAAATAACTCTAAATTCAACCCAACCCAACACAACCCAAGTTGCCAAACAAAGGCTTATTAACGTTTAAAAACTGAGATGCTCACTTTTATAATACAAATACATGTCCACAAAATTTACCCCACCTATACGCAACTAGAATCCGAACTCTTTTTTTTTCTTTTTCTTATTTTTCTTTGTTTATACTTTTTTTAATTTCATAAATTAAATTTTTTTTTCCCAAAAGTCAACTGTCTAGCCCCTCTATATCTTTTTTTTTATTTTTTATCAAGCTCATGCTCGTCTAATTTAATTAAATAATGCATCCTCTCTCTTTCACTCAGATTTTTTGTGTAAACTAAATATATCTATCAAATATTTATATATATTTCTAATCTCTCATTATATGTCAGTCAACCAAATAAATTGTTCTCAAATTTTAAAATAAATAGATGAAATCATTCATATAATTTAAATTATTTTACAAATTCTTTATTAACATATTGTGTTAATTATATTTAAAGATTATTTTCAACAAAGAATCTTTTAGCCAAAAAAATTTGCATCTAGAACTTGAAAAATATTTTTTGATTTATTAAAAAAAGTTCCTTCCTAAATTAATACAACAACTTCGTTTGTACATACATTTAAATATGAGTCAAATGATCCATAGCATATATGTTTTATTTTTTTAGATTTCATACATTGAATCATATTATTTTCAATAATTCTATATATACGTCCAGGCATACATATAAATAATTTAAACCAAATTATTGCATATATTTATTTAAGTTACATTTTATAGTAGGAAAATGCTAAGATTATTTTTTTGCATTGAATATGTCGTAACATACTCTTTATAATAGTTTTCTGAACAGGTTCAAGTTTAAATAATAATAATCAAATTAAGCAGGTGGCGTGCCTAGGACTACTAAATAACGAAATTCTCCTTACTATTACTTTTTTTTGTCAATAGGTAGAAAAATATTTACAAATATGAAAAAATTATATTAAACTAGACAATCAGTCCAACAATAATAACCAGCCCAAGAAAAGCCCATAATAGGAAATAAATAACCAATAGTTGCCTACGACAAGATTTAAGGATTTTTACATGCTAGTTCTATTTTCAAGAGTTATTACCTAACAGGTCCTTAATGAAGACTCTTTTACCTATAGGTCCTGAACATTTTTGTTTCCATTTTTGCCCTCAGATTTTTATACTCAGATCTGAACATTTTTCAAGGGTTATTACTCCCCCTCTCTCTCTCTCTCTATATATATATATATATTGGGGAAGATCCCAGTGATAAATCTATTGAAACCAATGATAAATTTGTTTAAACTAGTGATAAATTTGTTTAAATCAGTGATAAATTTATTTAAACTAGTAATAAATCAATGATAAACCAGTGATAAATTTGTTTAAACTAGTGATAAATCAATGATAAATTTGTTTAAATCAGTGATAAATTTGTTTAAACCAGTAATAAATTTGCAGTGTTGAGTCTAGGGGTAAAAATGAAAAACACTGTTTGATTTTTTTAAATAGGACCTGTTGGCTATGAAGCATGGACACGGCAAAATAGAAGCCGTGGCGGTGTCAGAAACGGGGACACGCCGGGGACACGGGAACACGCTGGGGACACGTATGGGACACGGCATCTGGCGTGTCCCCTTAATTTAATCTATTTTTTTGCAGGGGACACGCGTGTCCAGAATCTGGACACGCCATGGACACTGCGAGAAGAGTTAATGAAAGGGAAAACGAGGACACACCTGGTTGGCGACGATCCAAAGCCCTTCGACTTCGATCGACGATCTAGAGCCCCATTCGACTTCGATCGACGATCCAGCCCCTTCGACTTCGACGAGCTCTCTCTCGCCTTTGCCTTCGCAGAGCGCTCTCTCTCTCTCGCCTTCTCTCTCTTGCTCGCGAATCGCGATCGATGGCGATCGTCTCCCTCTCTCTCACTTCTGATCGCGATCGTCTCGCTTCGATCTCCTCTCTCTCGGTTCTCTCCCGTCTGTCCTTTTGTCTTGATTCATATATAACATTATAACTATTATTATTATTATTATATATTCATATATAATATATATGACTAATAACTATTATTATTATTATATATTCATATATAATATATATGACTAATAACTATTATTATTTTATTATATATTATATAATAGTTATTATAAATATACTTATAATATGTATTAATAGTATATAACATAAATATACTTATTAGATAATGGATAATACATATTATAAGATAATATATATTTATACATATTAATAAATAAAAAAATAAACATATGTATGTAAAATAAAATAAAATAATTAATTACAACACATTATTTAAAAATATAATAAATAAAATAATTAATATGTACTAAAATAAAAATATTTATTAAAAAAATTAAAAAATTTGCCGTGTCCCCTGCCGTGTCCGTGTCTCCATTTTTTAGAAATTGCCGTGTCTCGTGTCCGTGTCCGTGTCCGTATGCGTGTCCGTGTCCGTATCCGTGCTTCATAGCCTGTTGGGTAATAAGACCGGTCCATAGGACTAGCCTGTAACTCCCCCCAAGAATTAACCCTGACCTTTTAGTTGAGAGTGTACAAGAGTGACCTGTAAATAACTTCTCCATATTGTTTTTATGACAATGATGACCGTGATCATATATATGGTCTAGAGTACATCTGTACAGGGAAATTCTATTTCCATACACCTAATTAGCTTAGGGCACATCTTTTCTCAATACACATACTTATTAATTTATTTATTGATTAATTTTCTCAATCCACAAACTAAAAATTTCAATTATATCCTTCACTCAAATATTATTGTACACACCATTTACCCCTCTTTTCCACGTACTTTTGATTTACCCAACTTCCAAGACGAACTAGCATGGTTTTAATGTACTCTACAATTGCATAAATATCTATGTCAGCCATCATCTTCCCCAAGAGTCCCTTAACCAGAAGTTCACTATCCGTACACACCAGAACATTGGCCAATCCCCAAGATCCCAACCATTGCAGCGCCAAAAAACCAGCCATAGCCTCTGCTTGCAAACTTTATAGAACTTGCACTGATTTAGTTGCAGCATCAACTTTCCACCCGAGCTGTCCCAAGCCACCCATTTTGTACCTGCTCGTAAAGAAGTCTTCTCCCAAGATCCATTTACAATCACAAAGTAATCAACATAAGTTAAATCAACATTATCTATATATTAGGGTTTAATTTTTTTAACTCAAAAAATGTATATTGAGATTTTTTTTTCCTTAAAAGAGGTGTACAGAGAATTTTTCTATATAATATTATGGGTGTTGCTTGATGTCTATTATGGTCATTTTTATTTAGGATATAATTGTCATTAAATTAATATTTCATTAAGTCTGTGCCCTGAGCTAATTAGGTGTGAAAAATAAAATTTCCCATCTGTACAGAGCATCCTATATATACCAACCTATTGTGGAACATTTGCTAGATAATTAAGGTAGTACTGGTAGTGCCCAATATGGAAGTAACAGTAAGCTCTATTGTTACCTCCATTGCTTTGGTAACTTTCCTAACATGTGCATGGAGGGTAGTGAACTGGGTGTGGTTGAGGCCAAAGCAGAGAGAAGTGGCTGAAAGAGCAAGGTTTCAAGGGAAATCCATACAAACTGTTGTATGGAGACACCAAAGAGATGACATCCCTGATGAGAGAATCAAGATCCACATCCATGGATTCGTTCTCAGACGATCTTATCCCACATGTCCTACCGTCCCACCATCATAACATCAACCTTCATGGTATGTCTCATGTAATGTAATTCAAATTTCTTTACTTTCATGAGTGCCAGTTTTTTCAGTGTTTGGTACAAATCCTTCTTGTGTATCAGACTTGCATCCAAATCTTTTCTATGTGTAGTGCAATCATTTTTGGATTGTCCCACTGATAAGCAATTGTCCCTAAATTATACTTTGTTCCTTTTAGGTTTCAGTGTTTTCTTAGTTTGGCACCTGGAGTTTCTTCTTCCCACTTTCATTTACGTTTTTAATTTTCTCAACTTATTCTAAAAGCTAACGTCTGTCCAATTTTGGATGAAAAATGCCACATTAGCTTTATGTATTTTTTATCCTATACAGTGGTACCACGTTGGCACTACATGGAAATTGGAAAAAATTACAAATGTCATGTGCCAAAATGGGAGGAATTAAGAGTCAAAGTAAGAAAAATGCTGAAACTTAAAAGCGGGTAAAGCCTTTTATGCTATTATAATTATTTAAGTATATATGTTGTCTTCCACTAACCTAACGAATACTGGTGAACTATCACACAGAATTACTATTATACCCAATGTTTACAACTAAGTAGGTGGACTTCTAGTATTAGTTATGAAAATTGGTGTCTAATTTTGTCTTACTAATGCAGCCATAAGTATAGGCAAGTTTCCTTGATTTTCTATATTTGGTTGTTTTCTATTGATTGTTACATGACCTTTGAGTATGTTTTACTCTGTAGACTCTCAACTAAGAGATCAAGGGGTCAATCAACAAAGATTGAATTGGTTGCTTCTTCTCTATAAGGGGACTCTTTCTTATGTTTTTTTATTTTTTTTCCTGCTTTGGAGCTCTTTCTTATATTGATATGATATGTTGAGCTTATAGGCAATATATGTTGTTGTACTTTCTTAAATAGTTGATCGTCTAGTTTGTTATAATAACTCTCGAAATTTGAAAAAATAACAAAACAATGTATAATAATTTTCAGGTAAACATTACTTCCAATGGTTAGGCCCAACCCCACAAGTAAATATTGCAGATCCTAAACTGATAAAGGAGATCTTGTTTAACTATGAAGTCTTTCAAAAAAAAGTGCAAAACCCACTTGCCAAGCTCCTAGTGAGAGGGGTTGTAATGTGTGAGGGCGAGAAATGGGCTAAGCACAGAAACATTCTCAACCCAGCCTTTCATCTAGAAAAGTTGAAGGTAATTAATCTCTAATCTCAGCTTTTATTTAAACACAATTGGATGCATATATAATATGAGAATGTGTGTTTGGATGAATGTTAAAACTTTTGAGAGCAAAGTTTTTTTATACCTAGCCATTGATTTTCCTTTGTTATCCATTTGTTTTTTTATTTTTGTTTAGGAACAACAATAAAGACTAAACCCATATCCATCCATTGTGTTAACACGAGTAACTATTCAATAGTCCCAGACAACCACGCGGTATTATTCGCATAGTGCTCCTAATTAATTACATAGCGGAAAATATTACTAGTGAGACAATGTTGATCCATCTTTATTAGGTGGTCGATAGACGAAGAATAAACTACTCAGTGTATTTTTCTATTCCTCATTTGTTGGAAGCATTAAGTAATAACTCATGATATTCCGAGACTACTAATAATTTTTTGTGCTAACAGTTTATTATTGCGCTACAATTGTTTATGTTATACCCAAGACTAGCAACTTGAGTGTCTCATAATTGTTTAATGAACCTCAACAATGCCTCATCCTAAACTTGATGCCTTCTTGAGCTGTGCTTAACTATGTCTTTGATGTTTGTTATATAGCATATGGTACCAGCGATGTGCTTAAGTTGTTGTGAGATGATAAGCAAATGGGAAGTGCTAGTCTCAGAAAAAGAGTCATGTGAGGTTGATGTATGGCCTTATCTTCAGAATGTGACAGGCGATGTGATTTCTCAGACAGCATTTGGTAGTAATTATGAAGAAGGAAAAAAAATATTCCAACTCCAAACTGAACTAGGTGACCTTATAATCCAATTTGCACAGTCAATTTACATTCCAGGATGGAGGTATGTCTGAAATATATTTATTTATATATATTAGTACTATTGCATTACAATTTCAGCTACTTGCCAATTCTAAGTTAATTACTTTTTTTTTTTTTCTTTTTATCAGCAAAGAAGTAATATTTTATTAATGATAACAAAACATTTACAAAAAACACAAGTGAGAATTACTTTCTTTTCTTTTTCACCTACGGACTCTAGAAAATTATTTTCCTATTGTTGAGCATGCGTTTTGTATTCTACAGTGCCCATACAATCTTTTAGTTTTTCTTTTAATACAATCTCTTTAAATTCAGAATTCACCAAGAATCCAATGTGTGAAATTTTTTAATTGTATTGGAATTAAGATTTCTAGCGTTGATTGAAAATTGAAAAATTTGTGGGAATTCTAGGGAGAGAGTAACAGAGAAGGGTTGGCTTGCAAAGAGATGAAAGTGAGTTTGTACTTTTCAATTGATGCAATGGAATATTTTTCTCTCTCAAAATCTCTGTTCATTTTTCTCTTTGATATGTGCGTGTAATTGTGTTCCTTTTTTTTTTAAAAAAAAGAAAATTTTAATAACTCAATAATGAAGTACATCAAGAAAATAAGGATTAAGAAAAAAGTTTTATAACTACGCAGCATATCCCAACTAAGTTAACACACATACCTTTAGCAAATCTTAAGCTTCTTCCAGAACCCCACGGCATGCAACTTCAAGTTGGCAACTACAACCCAACAGTAATTGTGCTTTTGTTTATGTGCACAAGTGTGAATCACAACACATACCTAATATCTTCATTTACATAAAGATTGAATATAGGATTGTAATGTAGACTAGCATTTTAATAGATATTAAACTAAAATGCTAAAAGCATTGATTTTCATATTTTCAAACCAAAAAAAAAAATTTAACTAAAAGCTTAGTTTCATCTAGAAAAAATTCCAATGGATGAAGAAAAATACTTTTATCCGCCCACTTGCATATGATGCTTCATTTTGTTTTAAAGAAAATAGTGGAAACTTTGCTAGTCTTTCCGTCCCAAGTAATACCAATCACAAAGGTTGAACTTATTTGAGTCCTTTTTTTACGTCTTCATATCACTGAGATTTACTTGATTGCATGTAGGTTTCTACCAACAATGAAAAACACAAGAATGAAAACAATCTATAATGAAGTGAGAGCTCTACTAAGCAATATTATCCAACAAAAAGAGCAGACATTGAAGGGAAATGATGGAGATAATGACTTGCTAGGAATACTATTGAAGACAAATTTAAAAGAAAGTCAAGTACAAGGAAACAAGAAGAACATCAAACTGACAATGGGAGAGGTAATCGAGGAGTGCAAGCTATTCTACCTTGCTGTGCAAGAGACCACCTCAACTTTGCTTGTGTGGACAATGATCTTGTTGAGTAAGCATCAAAAGTGGCAAGCTCTAGCTAGAGAAGAGGTTTTAACAGTATTTGGGGACAACAAACCAAGCTATGAAGGGTTAAATCGACTCAAAATTGTGAGTGCTTTCTATATAAATCAATTTTTTGAAATTTTTCTCAAATTAATAGGATTGACTACCGCAACTATTTTTTAGCCTCTCATAAAGGGCGAGTGAGAATCTATGAAGTACTGACACTTCAAAACAAGTGCCATATCCATGTTGGACACATGGACAGTTCGGGGACACGTATGAGGCACACCACATGGGTGCGTGTCCCATTATTTAATTAATTTATTTTCAGGAGGCACACTAAGAACATGGCAAATTGTCTTTTTTTCAATTTTATTTAGTACCTTTAATGAATGTTGAATGTTTATTATTTTTTTCTTAGATTTAAATACTTAATAAATCATCCATAAAAAAAGATATAAATTATAAGTGTTAATTTAAAAGTATTTTTTTTTAATAAAAAAATATAATTAAAGTTAGTTTTTGTTAATATTAATTGTTTATAGATGTAATATTATTCTAGATAACAAATAAAAATATATGAAAGTATATTTCATTGTCTGTGTCCCATTTTTTTAAATCGCTGCGTCCTGTGTCCGCATCCATGTCCATATCGATATCCATATCCGGGTCCGTACTTCTTAGGTGAGAATGGAATATGAAAATGCTAATAGGATTGATTAGTGATGAAAAAGAGGAGTAAGTGTTAAGTAAATTGAAACCTTATGAGAGCCCAATGTAATTATGCTGAAATTGTTGGACTCGATGTATTTCCCTCAAGCTTAAAAAAGCTATTAGAGTAATTTACCCTAATAAAAAATAGTGGGCTAACATTGATTTCCCTGGTCACATGACATCTTAAAAAAGTACAGCTTTCCAAGGAGGTGATACTTAGGAAATAGGCAACATTTTAGTAAGATCTACAAAAACTTTTTTTTTTTTTTTTAATTTGTGAAGAAAGAGATTTTACTAACCCAAAATAAAGAAATACTTTGAGATAATAAAAATTAGGAAGAAGATTTCATTTCTACATGATATATACCAACCATGTTCACACACACTTAAAGCAATTTACATCCTCTCTCAAAACCCCCCAAAAAAACACTTACACAGGTTGGCATATCAACAAAAATCTAGGCACATAAACAAGGCACCACAGTAAGAAGACTTACATGAACATATACATTGCAACAAGCACATGACTAGCTTATTCATTAACATATTACATAAGCAACATAACCAAGAGTGACTTTTTTGTTCTGTTTATTTTTTTATCTTATAACCCAGGACACGACCCCTTTCAAGTTTGATTAACCCTTTTCAAGTTAGATTAGACAAGCCCTAGGCAAACTCTTAGGAGGGGCCTTTCACATATTTACCCTAAAACAAAAGTTTGGGTAAAATGGTACAACCAAAAATAAAAATTAGAGGCTACTCCATTAAGGCACACAAATTTGAGCAAACCAAAACAGAGACTAGGGCACACAAATTAGGACAAATAATATGTTTTCAGAAACCTTTTTTATTTTTTATTTTTTATTTTTTTATTTTTTTGATAACCGAGTGTCCGGGCCAACTTACGCGCACCTCGACTAATCTCGGGGTCCTGAAGTTAACGACCGGGCAAACCTCCAGTGGCCCGCCAGGAGCACAGCTGAGAGTGAGATTCGAACCTGAGACCTAGAGAGGAGCAAACTCCTAGGCCCCAAGTCCCTTGGCCTCAACCAACTGGGCTACCCTTGCGGGTTATGTTTTCAGAAACTATAACACAACAAAATCAGAGATTTCCATTAAAGCATATAAATTAGAGATTATTCCATTAATGCACAAATATTAGGGAGATTAAATTAGGGCAACAACTATGTTCTTCCATTAAAATCTGATAGAGAGAGAGAGAGAGAGAGAGGGAGAGAGAGCACTCACCGGCTGACATGGCTGCTCGAGTCTTCGCTGATGATCGCTAGCTGAGCTTGAGTCCCTCTGGAGTTCAAATATGGCTGACTGAGAGAAGAAGAGTTTGTTCTAGCTCGCGAAGTCCTCGTTTTGGGTTGGGCCCATCAGATTGGCCACTCTGAATTTTTACTAATGAATTTGGTGAGAGCCCTAGTTTGAACCTGAATTTTTACTAATGAATTTGGTGAGAGCCCTAGTTTGAACCTGAATTTTGGCCCACCTAGTTAGATTAGACATCCAAATAAGATAAGATGCACTATTTTTCATTACTGAATTGAAATGAAAATTTAACCTCTTGTAATTGCATTTTATCCAAGCCTTAGGTCCAAATCTTATTCCATTAAAATACGCATTTACTTTCTATCAAATGCCATGGACTCTATAGTCAACAATTCTAAGCATATCAACAAGAAAATCTAACATTACTGAACATTGTTCTTCCACATTAGAGCAAAGCAACCTATTTGAAAGAGTAAGTTTAAGAAAACAAAAATTGATCACAAAATTGAATAGTTATACGTTGATGGATAAGATTTTGCAAGGAGGATTTGTTAGTGAAATCCACTTTCGGAAAATTTTATTTGTTCATATATATTTTATATTTAATTTTATGATCAATTTATGTCTTCATAGCATAACCCCCACTAGAAATTTTTTTTTTGAATAATTTTTCTACAATTTTTTCATTGCAGATGACCATGATTTTCTACGAGGTTCTTAGGTTATACCCAGTAGTACCTATACTTGTTCGAACTGTACACAAGAAGACAAAGGTCGGAAATTTTGTTCTACCTCCTGGACTAGAACTTTTGTTGTCAGTTATGTCAATCCATCGTGATCGTGAAACTTGGGGTGAAGATGTAATGGAGTTCAAGCCTGAGAGATTTTCTGAAGGAATTACTAAGGCAACAAAGACCCTAGGCACATTCCTTCCTTTTGGTGGGGGTCCCCGTAACTGCATTGGACAAAACTTTGCAATGATAGAAGCAAAAATAGCCTTGGCAATGATTTTACAACGTTTCTCATTTCAGCTTTCCCCATCATATGTGCACGCTCCTTCCAAGGTTTTAACACTGAATCCCCAACATGGTGCTCGCTTGATATTACAGAAAATTTAGGATTTGATTGATCTTTACAATGATAATATGTAAAATAAGGATCTTACCGCTGTGGTTTTCATAAATGAATAAAATTTAATATGTTAAATTCTAAGGCCTTGGAAAACTCAATGCAGACCTTGTGTAACTTATAGAATATATTGAAGGAACATGATCTTATATCTCTAAAACTATATATGTCCTTCTATCTTTTTATGACTCACAATTGTACAATTTAATATTATTTAAATAAAAATAAATAAATAAATTGTGTGATTGCGAATGCACAATGTTAAAATTTTCAAACATCCAACTAAAAATAATCTGCTAGCAAAGGGAGAAGGCCCTCCTTAACTATATGAGACTAATGGTTTGAAAAAGTGACGAGGGACAAAGATGGTTTAGAGAGGCAATCTACGCCCCTAATACTCCCTTAGACATGTGACCTAGTGCCTGTTTGGTAGAACTTAAAAGCTGCTTATTTCAGCTTTTGACTTAATTTAAGCTATAATGTTGTGTTTGGTACAACTTAAATTATCAAATTATAGCTTATTTAAAGCTATTTTCAACTTAAATTTGGAAGCTACTCGGGGGATGCTTAGAATTACAGCTTAAGCGTGCAGCTGATTGGAGGGGGATGAAATGACTTAAATGCCCCTCCAAAACTTCAATAATTAGGGAATTGCCACTATATAAACCCTCTTCGTTGTCATCTTCGTTGCCCTAGCCCGCTCCTCTCCTCACACTCCTCTTCTTATTTCCTCTCTTGGCGACTGAAGAAGATCCTCCACATTTTCGAGATCAACCGATCGAACTCCTCCACATCTCCAAGATCAGCCGATCGAACTCCTTTCCTTCTTGTTTTCCGTTGATCTACACCAAAAAGGTAAGAGTTCATGCCTTTTGTTTGTTATATATATATATATCGAGTTAGGGTTTACACAGACAGAGATCATATCACACTCTCTGTTCCTCTCTCCCCGTTCTTCTTCTTCTCCGATTTTCATCATTTTTTTTGTTTATTATTATTATTATTATTATTATTATTATTATTATTATTATTATTATTATTGTTATTATTATTATATGTGATCTTTGGATGACTAATGATGATTGTACAACATTTTGAGCATGTTTTGATGGTAAAAAAACTGGACAACAACAACTGTAATTGAGATTATGTTTATGAGAATCATCAAAATGGAATCATTGGATGAGAGTCACATTTTGTGCTTGAGATCATGTTGTTGAGTGGCCAAAAAAATGAAATCATTAGATACTATCGCATTTTAAGTCATCATGAATAATAGTTGATTTACCATAAATGAACATGAAAGGAGATATCCATGAATGAAATCATTAGATTCAGTCAAATTTACTTAATGAAATTCAATTGTCAAGCACCAAATCTACGGATTTGGGGATGCTGCTGCGCAACTGCTGCACGCCCAAAACGACGTCGTTTTGGGCGTCAAAGTGATTTTAAAATTAATTCCACAGCTCCGAGCCCTTGACTTGTCCAAGAAAGGTGCCAACGCTTACCACTACGCCAATTAGTATCCTTACTATTACTAAAGACATATATATTATTTATACCTTATAAATATACTGTATGTTCCGTTTTGGAATTTGTTAGCATTTCCGTTTTGGAATTTTGTTTGTTTAAAAAATCTTAAAAATCAAAACTACACCATTAAGATCTTACAATTTATTTTACTCTATTTTTTTTTTTTTTTTTAATAATCTCAAACAAACCCTCAACTATCAGTGTCTCAAAACTCAAAAAAGTTTGTTCTCATCGGCCAACCATCTATCTACCTTCGCTGGACACTTTCATCGAAGACTCTGTATCGCTTGCACCATACTATTCAAGTTTGTACGAATACAACATATTTTCTCTTTGAATGTTGGTAGGCCTCAAGAAAAAACATATAATTTTCTTCACTATTGTGATTGTGATTGGTTAGTTTTTTTTCTTGCAGAATGTTATGAGTTATTTTTTTTTTTTTTTTATTTTATTTTTTCTATCTTTAGAACTATTGCTTTGGTTATTAATACTAGATGCTAGATGTGTCCACCTTTATTGTTGCCCCTTTGTGCGTTGCTTTGTTGAGTCTATACATTTTTTTATTTTTTTTTGACATCAATAAAGTGAACAATAAAATATATAAATAAATTAATATAAAATATTATAAAATTAATGAATGACTAGATTTAAGATTTTTATTGTTTAACTTTTATTTTATATTTTCAAAACTACGAACAATAATGTTACATCTATCGTATTGTTATACCGTATTATATTTATCATTTTATTTGTCAACAAAATATTATTGTAATGATGAATTTTGTAGAATAAAAAAAGGTGAATCTTAATTCTTTCAATTGGTCAATTGGTGATTGTTCTTTGTCAATTTTTTCTCTGCCCTTGAATGTTAGGTTGTTTTGAGGTTAGAAACATTATTATTTTTTAATTAGAAGGCATTATGTTCTAGAGAATATGTTATGCTACTTCAAAATTAGAGAAGATAATTCTAAAAATTATAATAGTAAAACTTGGGCATTTATTTTATTTTATTTTTTTACAGTGACATCTATATAAATTTTATGTCATGACAATCTCAAAAAATCTTACCTTACTTTTATATTTGTTCTCAATTTTTTAGATTTGTTGGTGTTGGAATGGAGAATGATGGACATGAGAGTTATAGCAAAGATATGAGGGAGTTGACCAAAGATAAAACATCATGTCTTGGCATGGAATTTCTTTCAGAGGAAGTCGCATATCAATTCTATAATGAATATGGAAGGATTGTGGGGTTTGGCATTAGAAGAGATTACCATAGCAAAAGTAGAAAAGATGGTGCTATGATTAACATGAAGTTTGTTTGTTGTAAGGAGGGAGAAAAAGAAAAAGATAAACGGTACATGATTGTAAATCATCCTAAACATGAGACAAGAACAAAGTGCAATGCATTTATGTATGTATCTTCGGATCAAGATTTGTCGAAGTGGATAGTGAAAAAGTTTGATGACAACCACAACCATCATTTGCATCTTCCTCAGTGCACACATTAGATACCATCTCAAAGAAAGTTATGTCAGGCTTAGGCTTTGAATGTTGATATAGCTAATGACACTGGTATCTCGCTTAAAGCATCACATGATCTCATTAGTGCCTTAGCAGGGGGAAAAGAAAATTTGGGATTCACGAGAGAAGACCAAAAAAGCTACTTGCGTGGAAAAAGACAACGAAATTTGCAATACGGGGAAGCTGGGAGTTTATTAAGATATTTTCAGCAACAAGTAGCTGAAAATCCATATTTTTACTACGCAATTCAATTGGATGTGGATGAGATGATTACTAATATTTTTTGGGCTGACCATGAGATGATTACAGATTATGAATTTTTTGGTGATGCCGTATCATTCGACATAACATTTCAAACAAATAAGGAGTATCGGCCACTAGCTTTATTTACTGGCTTTAACCACTTTAGAAAGACAGTGATTTTGGTGCCTCGTTATTTTATGATGAAACTACAGCTTCGTTTGATGGTTATTTGAAACCTTCTTGCATGCAATGTCGGGGAAAAAGCCTACCAGTTTTTTCACAGACCAAGATCAGGCAATTACAAAGGCAATATCTGAAGTCATGCCTAAGGTTTTCCATGGATTATGGACTTTTCAACTAATGCAAAATGCTTTGAAGCATTTAGGGTACTCGTATAAGAGTGGTTCAAAATTTGGTAGTGATTTCAAAACTTGTATTATTGGATATGAGGATAAACACGAGTTAATTGATGCTTGGGATTCTTTGATTGATAAATACAACTTGCATGAGAATGCGTGGATGAAGAAGACTTGGGAAAAAAGAGAGCAGTGGGCGCACGTATACATGAAATACTTGTTCACTGCAGGAATGCGAAGCACTCAACTTAGTGAAAGCCTGAATGCAGCATTAAAGAGGTATTTGCAAGCTGATCATAATATTGTTCAATTTTTTACCCACTTCAATCGGATTGTTGAAGATAAGCGGTACGAAGAAGTAAAAGCTATATATTATTGTAGACAACAATTGCCGAGAATGAAATTGAAAAAGTCTCCTATGTTGAACCAAGTTGCGAATTTGTACACCCCTCCTATCTTTGACTTATTTCATAATGAGTTGGACATGTCTCTTTGTTGTCGAGTGAAGCAATGCCATGAGTTAGAAGGAGAAGTTCGGTACGTGATTAGCTTGTATGGTGATGATAGAGAGTATATTGTGGAGTGTAATATGGAAGTTAATGAGTTAGGAGGAGACAAAATTTGTCAAAGAATTCATTGCACTTGTCAAAAGTTTGAAAACATTGAAATTTTATGTGGTCATGTAATTAAAGCACTTGATAGAATGAATGTTATGGAAATTCCTGAGAGGTACATATTAGGTCGATGGAGATTAGATGCCAAGAGTAGTGAAATTAAGGAAGGAAAAGTTGAAGTGGATGAGAATGATCCCAAGTTAGAGATATTAGCACGTTACAGGGATCTTTGTCCTTGGATGGTAAAGCTAGCAACTCAAGCATCTGTGTATAAGCCTACTTATCAATTGGTTGATGAAAGGATTAAGGAACTGTGTACAAAAGTGAATAAAATGATGGTATTATTTGATGATTCAATTGCTTGTGGTAGTGGAAGCAACATTGATGTGAATTCTAATCCTAACTTTACACGAGTTAAAGGCTTAAAAAAAAAAGAAGGTGGACAGAAGGGTGGGGGTAGATTAAAACCTTGGCATGAGAAGACTAATAAGAAGACAAAAATTATTTCACAACCTACCGACCGTAGTAAGGTATTGTTTACCTACTTGATTCTAATTTTTGTTTTCTTTTTGACTCATGCAATGTATTGATAAATGTTATAATTTTTTTAGAAAATTGGCCAATCAAGCAACACGTTAAATGTTCAAAGTTCCTTTTTATGCAGCTCACAGGTTAGATTTTATTTTTTATATTTAAACTTTCTTATAATAGCATATTTACTTCTAATAGTATTTTATGAATTAGGATGTTGGGATATCATATTGGCCACAATTGATGAATTATGGTAACAATCTTTTCAAGCTTGACGATACTAACATTACGTGCCCATCAAATTACCCACAGTCTACCTTTTTATCTTCACAAATATCATTTAATCCACAAACTTTTCAGGTATGCAATTTTTCTTACATTTGTAATGTAGTTTGTTTCTAATAAAAAATATATTGATTCCAATATATTCTCTTACACTTATTCATTTTTATTTTTTCAGGGGATGTCATTTGATGAAAGAGAGCTCAATGCCACGGGGGGCGAGTCATTCTTAGACAATGAAACTTTTTTACAATTTTTTAGTCATTCACAACCTCCCAGACATAATTGAAATGTAATATTTTTATTTTATTTTTTACCGTAATTCTTAGATAATGGTATTTTTTTTGAAACATATTTTGAATATTTCAAATGAATTTTATAGAATTTCGTTTGAGCCTTAGATTCTTTTTTTAGTGTTGTTTTGGATGGACATATTGTAGTTTTTGCATAACTTGACAATTGTTTGTTTTAATTATTGATTTGACAAATTATATTTGTTTATTCTTGAAGTAGTCATTTTTTTGTTATTTTGCTTCTTGTTTAGATGAATAGGTTCAAATATATATATATATCGAATTGAATGGCATCACTAATTAATAAAAAAATATAAATTAAATTGAATGGACATTATTTATTTTGTCACTATAAAATTAAGAACTATATAGTAAAGTGAGATGATGACATCCACGTAGTTAGATTTATATACATTTTTTATTTTATTTTAATGATAGCACTTGGGTGTATATACATAAATAATGATTGTTTGAATAATATAATAAATAACATATATGTCTTCAGTAATAGTAAGGATACTAACTGGCACAGTGGTAAGTGTTGGCACCTCTCCTGGACAGGTCAGGGGTTCGAAGCTCAGAGCTGTGGAATTAATTTTAAAATCACTTTGCAATTGTTGCTGCGCAGATACGCAGCAATATCTCCAACTCCCAAGTCTGCACACTCGAAAAGAAAAAAAGGCCAAGCTTCTTCATAGTGCCCACAACGAGAAGTTTAAAGATGCAGTTTTTGAGACTCAAGAGATGTATGGAATTTGTGAACATGAAGTTTGATCATAAAATTGTTGCCACATTAATCAGTAGGTACTAATTAATCAATTTCTATTAATGAAATAATTTTTTCAAAATTTAAATTGAAGAAAATGACAAAATTATAATTTTTATATTCATAAGGGCAAAAATATCAATTACACAGTAAAAAATTATTTTACAGTTTATTTATCAAATACTATTCTGCTATTTAAATCTATAATCCTACAATAACACCAAATAAGTTATCAACTTATATTCATAACTGTAAGTTATAATCTGTTAAGTTATAATTTATAATCATTTTTCAATAACTCTACTAAACGGGGCTTAGTCACAAGTGAAAGTAATGAAAAAATGAGAGATGAAATAAATGTTGATTTAAATAATAGGTGTTGACATACTGTTTTGCACTGAGTTACACGCATAGAAACAGCTAATCATTGCTCTATTTTTAAAAATTTTAATTTCTTATTTCATTGGTCCCCGGGGCTTTTAGATTTTTGTGATTGAAACACACCGCATGGCAGCAGAGATAATAATCAAAGGTTCATTTATGATTTTTTTTTTTTTTTTAATCAACATCATAAAACTATTAATCTTGATCTTGATCCCGATCCTGTCAAACAAGTGGCGTTTATTTGTTTGTGAGGGAAATGACAGCAAAAGGTTGTATGTCTAATATAAATCTAATCATTTTAATTTTTAGGTTATGTCATACACAAATTGACAAATTGATGGTCCCGGTACTTATTCAAAATTATATTATTATTTTTCCCATAGACCCACGTGAAGTTTCCCTAAAAAGTCGCCTTTCACGTTTGGTATGTAAATGTATTTGAAAATCGTCTTTCACATTTGGTATGTAAATGTATTGGAAAATCTTTAAGGGGATAGTTAAAGAAGGTTTATTAGGTATGTTGATCAATATAATTCTAATTTTAAGTTTTAATAGGTTGGTTATTAGGCTAGTTACTTTGGGGTTTTTGGGGAATAATGGCAAAAAGTTAGTTTTTTGGCTTTTTAATTTTTGGATAAATTACAATGACACCACTTGAAGTTTATATTTATTACAGTTCCCTCCCTCACCTTTTGAAAATTACATCTCTCCCCTTGAAATTTAAAGTTTCATTACAGATTCCCCCCTCAGCCCTTTTAATTTTTTTAAATACCAATTTTACCCTCATTTGGTAAATTACATTGACACCCCTCACCTTTTAGAAATTACAATCCCCTCCCTAAGGTTTAAAGTAGCATTACTAATTGCCCCCTCGGTTAGTATTAGTTGGAAAAATTCATTGAAAAAAAAATTAATTGAAAAAAAAAAAATTGTTAGTAAAATTTGTTAGTAAAATTTTTGTTTAAAAACCAACGTAAATTCATTTTTTGAATTTCTCAAATTTACAAATTGAGACAACCATTTATAAACTAAAAAATTTATCAAATAAGTTTTTATGACAGTTTTTAAAATTTTTGTAAATATAAATTGAAAACTGAAAACGAAATGGTTACCAAACAGGTCTCAGATGGTAAAAATGTCGTAAAATTAACAAATAATTAAATAAGTTACCAACATAAAAAATGACTTATTAAAAGGTTTTTAGGCTATGTATGGTTTGATTTTTAGAAATATTTTTTAAATTAAAAATTAACTTGGTTAAGAAATAAAAAATAAAAAAATAATTTTCATTTCGTTTAAGAAATAGCCTAAGAATCTTTTAATAAGTCATGTCTTACGTTGGTAACTTATTTAATTATTTGTTAATTTTACGACATTTTTACCATCTGAGACTTGTTTGGTAACCATTTCGTTTTTAGTTTTCAATTTATATTTTCAAAAATTTAAAAAACTGTCATAAAAACTTGTTTGATAATTTTTTTAGTTTATAAATGGTTGTCTCAGTTTGTAAATTTGAGGGAAAAAACGTAAATTCAAAAAATGAGTTTATGTTGGTTTTTAAACAAAAATTTAAAAATTTTATTAACAAATTTTTTTTTTCAATTAATTTTTTTCCAATTGATTCTTTGTTTCAATGATTTTTTTTTTCCAATTAATACTAACCGAGGGAGCAATTGGTAATACTACTTTAAACCTTAGGGAGAGGATTGTAATTTTTAAAATGTGAGAGGTGTCAATGTAATTTACCCAATGAGGGTAAAATCAGTATTTAAAAAAATTAAAAGGGCTGAGGGAGGAATCTGTAATGAAACTTTAAACCTCAGGGGGGAGATGTAATTTCCAAAAGGTGAGGAGGAGAACTGTAATAAATATAAACCTCAGGGGATGTCAGTGTAATTTACCCTTAACTTTTTTAGCCAAAAAAGTCAGCTTTTTTATCTAAAACAACCCAGCTTTTTGCCCAAAAAAGTCAAAAAGTCAAAAAGTTAGCTTTTTACTAATTTCTCAAAACACTACTTTATCATCCTACTTTTTTGGTGGCTACAATTGAAGACTTCCAGAGACTTTCCAAGCAAATATGTATGTATATATCTTGAATTTTTGTATATTTATATCTTAGATTTGAGATTTTATATATTTTATATATGTATATATGTATGTAGTAATTTTAAATATTTTTTCAATTATGTTTGATGAATTACGGAATAACTTATTTTGTATTTTGTATTTTTTTCTCCTCATTCTACAGGTTTGGTATGTTTATATGGCCAAATTTATTATTATTGCAAATTTATATTAGTAAAATATCAGCAATTAGTATTTTTTGTTTTAAAAATTAATTAAGTTAGTTTGAATGATTAGCTAAAATAAAGAGTGTGAATACAATAGCTAGAGTAATTAAGTAAAATAAAGAGTATATTTTTTTTGTACTTTAGCTAGTGAAAAGTGAGAGTGTAGTTGGAGTATTAGGGAAATAAAAATAAATAAAAGAAAAAATTCTTTAATATTTTTAATAAAATAAATTTTGAATTTTGAATTTTATTAATTTAAATTTAAATTTTTTAATTTATTTCTAATCTAAACTATACACGTATTTTCATTAAGTAAAATTAGCAGGAAAAAAAATGAATTTTAATGATTAAACTTAATATAGATTATATAAAATGTCTAAAACATAATTTTTCTTTAAATTTAATGATTAAAATATCTTTTGTCCATTGATTTTATTTAACGAAAATAAACAAATAATTTAAATTAAAAATAAATAAAATAAAATAAAATTTTAATTGATAAAATTAAAATTTTAATTTATTACAATAGTCAAATTGTGATGTATTCTGTATAATTTCTCCAAATGTTTATTATCAAAAGAAAAAATATATATGACAAAGCTCAAGGAAAAAAAAAAAAAAAACATTGACACGGTCAAAAGGCCTACTATTCTTACTTAAAATTAGGTGTAAGCAGCGGATATTCCGATTCGTCCAAACTGACCCAATCGAACCGATCCGTCGTATTTTGAACGGATGCGTGATAACGAACGGATGATTGCTGATTTTTTTTCAATCCGCCTAATTTTGGACAAATGGCAGATTTAAAGTTGCTTTGGCCGCAACTGAACCGCTAAACCGTGAGCACCCACAGTAATTTTTTAGACGGAAATTACCTGCTACTTACTTAGGCTTGCCATTAGGGGCTAGTCCAAGGAGATTGCAAACTTGGAAACTTGTTGTTGATAAGTTCAAGTCTAAGCTAGCAGGGTGGAAAAGAAGGATGCTATCGTTCGGTGGACGCCTAACTTTAATTAAATCAGTGTTATCAAGTCTACTTTTGTTTTATCTATCTTTGTTTAAAATGCCAGAGAGAGTGGCAAAGGTTATTGATAAGGTTCAGGCTACTTTTCTGTGGGAAGGTTCTGATTTAAGACGGAAAGTACATTTGGTGAAATGAGAGGAGGTTACTAAAAGTAAGGATCATGGAGGGCTGGAAAAAAAAAGAGGATCAGAGATGTTAATGATTGTTTGCTCTCTAAGTGGTGGTGGAGGTTTGCGAATGAAGATAAGGCCTTGTGGAAAAGGGTAATATGTTCAAAATATCCAATGTCTGGTGGAAAATGGTTCCCATTTATAGAGAATTCAATCAGATTATCAAGGGTTTGTGGTGACATTCTTGGAGTAGCAGATTGCAACCCCCCATCTCAGGAACTTTTATTTTTCAAATATGGACTTTGTTATTGGCAATGGGAATAGAATTGGGTTTTGGGAGGACAAGTGGCTGGATAATCAATGCCTTAAAGAGACTTTTCCAAGATTGTTTGGATTGGTTACTAATAGTGATGTTTCATTGCGAGGAATGTTGATTCAAAGGGATGCTTCTGTAGAGTGGTGTTTTCAATTTAGAAGATCTTTAAGGGAATGGGAGATAGCTGAGGTGGGTGTACTCATTTCAAAACTTAACACTGCTCCAATTGTTCTGACTAATGTTGATGATTGCCTTAAATGGAAATCACTTCCTTCCGGGCAATTTAGTGTGGCTTCAGTCTATAATAGACAGGAGGTTGGAGCTATCTCAGTTGCTCTGCCTATTATTTGGAAAAATGATTCTCCTTCAAAAGCACAATTTTTTGGTTGGCTAGTCTGGAAGGGTAAAATTAAATCATCAGATTTTTTACAACAGATTGGTGTGATTAGTGAGAAAGTTAGTACTTTATGTGTGTTTTGTAAATCTGAAGGGGAGTCTTTGAATCATGTGATGCTGTGGTGTCCAGAGGTATGGAGATTATGGTCACATATTGTAGGATGGTAGGGTCTTCAGCGGGTAGTGCCTGGTTCAGTTGAGGGGTTGCTATGTTAGTGGGTTGGTTTTAAGTTCAAGAAATTTCATGGGATGTTGTGGAAATCTATCCCTTGTGCTCTCATGTGGTCCTTATGGAAAGCAAGAAATGAATGTGTCTTTAATGGAGTTCAGGCTTATCTGGGTGAGCTGTGTGATCTAGTTAAAGTTCGGATTATTGTGTGGTTGAAATCTCACTTTCCCAAGTGTGAGTACACTATTCATGAACTTGTAAACAATTTGCAGCAGATCAGGAGCTATGTTTTTTGTTGAAATACTAGTGCTGTTGTTATATTGGTGCATAGCTGCTGGTGTTACTGCATTTTTGATGCTGTTGCTGCTAGTTGTTGTTGCATTTTGGTGTTGTTGCTGCATTTTGGAGGTGTTTGGTGGGGCTTTTTTGAGCCAACTTATGGCTTCTGGCTTTTAAAAAGTTATTTTGAACTGTTTGGTTAAATTTATTTCAAACAGTTTCTGATTCTAACAATTTATTTTAAGTCAAAAAAGCTGATTCTGAGAAGCTGCTCACCCCTTACTTCTGATTATCAGTTTCTGCTGTGGACATATTAATTCACGGTTATACTCTTAGATTTTTTTTTTAAAAAAAAAAAATAGAAAAAGACCCAAATGGACTATAAAATATTATTATTATTTTTTATGAGAAATGTAGGCAAATAGTAAATAATAAAAAATAAAAATAATTGAAAAAGTTACTTCAGAGCTTATTTAACAAACGCTACTCAATAACTTAAATATATAATCCAACAGTTATACCAAACAGATTAACAACTTCTGATTAAAGTCATAATTTATAATCTGTTAAGTTATAATCTATAATCTGTTTTAACAGTTACACTAAACAAGACCTTTGATTACTGGTTGTTGGTGTCTGATGGTGCTGATGTATATTACTTTTGTTGCTGTTTGGTGGTTGCTGGGTTGAGAAGTTGGTGTTGTTGAGTGATTGGTGGTGGTCCTAGTTGCAAGTAATAGTAGTTGTTTTGTGTAGATGTTGATGATTGATTTTTGGTTCCTGTTTTGTGTTTTGCTTTTGCGCTGTATGTTGGTTTTTCACTAACTTAGAGCTTGGAGTTTGTGCTAGCAAATGATTTGGTATTCATCTTGGTGCCAACGTGGTTGGGATCTTAATGGTTCACTGTGATACTTTTACACTCTCCTCTTTTTGATGTACTCTGTCATTAGAGATGGCAATTTGAAACCGACCCGACGGGGACCCGACTCCCCAACCCCGATTGGAATGGTTTTTTCTCGAAAAATACTCCCGACGGGTTGGGGATGGTATTTAAAAATGAATCCCTAATCATTTTTGGGCCGGGGACTAGGGCTGTTCAAAAATCCGTTCAAACCGGTAATCCGGACCGAACCAGACCGAATCATACGGTTTGGTTCGGTTCTATTAAGAATTGGTTCGGTTTCCGATTAAGAAATATGAGAACCGTAAAAACGGTTCGGTTAATGGATTTTATGAAAAAACCGCGGTTCGAACCGAACCGAACCGAATTTTAAAAGATATATATATATAATATCAAGTTTTATTTTTATTAATTGGTTTTTTATAATTTTAATGATATTAGGATGGTATATCTATGTAATATTAAGTAATGCCTTAATATTATTAATTTTTATCATGAGTTAAATGTAATTAGTTTGAGTAATTATTTTGCTAATATTAACAATTTATTCTTGTAAATAGAAATTTTTGGAACCGTAAACCAAACCGAAACCGAACCGTTTTTTCGGTTTGGTTCTGGTCCGATTTTACAAGTGTAACGGTCTGGTCTGGTTCTCAAAATCACAAAACCGTTAGGCTCGGTTCGGTTCTTGGATTTTCTCAGAACCGAACCAATCCGGACCGTGTACACCCCTACCGGGGACAGTGATACCTTCCCCAGCCTCGGCCCCTCCCCGTCCCCGGCCCGTACTTGTTTACCCTGACATGAAATTACCATTGCACCTATCTGCATATATATATGTTTTATCTATTCTTTTGACTTATTTTAGGGTTTCACGCAGAGACACTAAGACACACTCACACACCACACTCTCTCCTCTCTGTAGTCACACGGCTGCTGTCGCTGCCACTACCGCTGTCGCTCGGCGTCTCCCTTCTCTAGACTCCTTCACTGGCTCTTCGTCTCTCTTACGACGGATCGACTCAATCGACTCTCGAGTAATTTCTGTCTATCTCCTCTATCGACTCTTCGATTTCCTTGTTTTCATCCCGATCTATCAACTTTTCATCCCTTCTTTACCCCTTTGCATATTTGTAATTTTAGTCGCCTTACAAATCTGGATTCTCCTTTGCCCTTAGACAGCCAAGGGATCTTCTCTATAACTCTTTTTTGTTGTGTATGTTTGCAATTTTTTGAAAAGGTGTTTGTTGGGTCTCATTTTTCTACAACAATATTACTACTCCTATTTTTTTAATCGAAATTCCTACCATTCCTCAAATGGGTGAGTTCCACAGTGAGACTTAGGTGGTAGAAATTTCAGTAAAGGGGGCGGGATCTCTTAACATTTTTGTTATATACAAGAACTGTACGAGCACGAAATAATTCTTCTCGTATGATCCTGTTGATCAAGTTTGCGCTCCTCCAAACAACGTTGCTTTGCCACCTGAAAACACAAACGTGAGCTAACCGGCGGGTGTGTGCCGGAAACCCCTCCGATGCCTAAGTCAGCAACTAGACAATAGACAATAGACAATAAGCTTTGTGTATTCTAGAGTAAGAATTGGGATAGCTGTACATAGGTCTGGTCATGAGCTTTTATAGATTCTGCCCGGCCCAATCCTAGTAGGATTCCAACTCTTCTTATAAGAGTCCTTCTAGGAATCACACACCCTGCTCACTACCAACCAAGTGAGATGGTTTGCACAATCCCAGTAGGACTCTAACTCTCTTTAGCAGAGTCTTCCTAGGAGTCTCATCACTGCAAGCCAAGTGAGATGGCTGAACCCTTTACCTCGGTTATATATTCCTGACCGAATTGCCTTATCTCGGTCCCCTGCCATTCGGACCGTGTGATCGAAAGCCGATCTATCGAATGCCACCTTGCCGAGCTATACACAGCTCGCCCTTCGCCATTGATGTTACCTCGGTTTTGTCTGTTTAGACCGAGCTAACTGCAGCAGTCTCCGACCGAATTAACAAGGACGAGGTCCAACTTGTGAAGCCCAAAACACCTCGGCCCATAGTTCGGCCTAAATCCGAAATATGAGATGTCTTCTTGGCCTAAGACCGAGCTACACCAGCCTTTATCTCGGCCCATTACGCGGCCCAATTTCCAAAGAAGACTCTTCCTAGCTTGACCCAATTTGTTTACAAATTACCCTCTCAATTGCCCCTTAATTCCATCTGCGTAGCATGATTGGGATTATTTTTCCTCCAGTCGAGCTAAGAACGCCCCATTCTGCCGAACTAAAAAGTTTGTTCGGTTTCACAGCTTGTTTGGCCCCAATAAGCCTTGTCAGTTACTCAACATGTCTTTCCACTAATCTGGTACGACGTCATTCCTAGGATACATGGTGTGCCCCCATTATCCTCATTCTCCTGTTACCACCGTTATATGCCTCCAAAATTTTTGAACAACCCCTGCTTTTTTGCCTTCAACGTATATATCTTTCGAGTTTGTAATCGTACGGCGAGTCGCTCTTTCTGTGTCTCGCCGAACAGACTAACTCGGTTTATACTAACCCTGCCAACCTGCTTTGGCTTAGATAACCATTTCGGTCCAGGAATTTAAAAATTTTATTGGTCATATCTGCCAACCTGCTTTGGCCGAGGTAACCATTATCCCGGCCAAAGAGTTCCAAAAATTTTGTTAGTCATACCTGCCAACCTGCTTTGGCCGAGGTAACCATCATCCCGGCCAAAGAGTTCAAAAATTTGTTGGTCAAACCTGCCAACTTCCTGCAGCCTAGATCTTCATCTCGGCTTAGGAGAGCTAAATGTTGGTTATTCCTGCCAATCTTCTTCAGCGCGGATCCTTATCTCGGCTTGAAGAAGAGCTAAATGCTTGGCCATTCCTGCCAAACTTCTTGACTGCCCCTCAGTCGGGCAAAGACTTGTTGGTCAAACCTGCCAACTTCCTGCAGCTTAGATCCTTATCTCGGCTTAGGAGAGCTAAATGTTGGTTATTCCTGCCAACCTTCTTCAGCGCGGATCTTTATCTCGGCTTGAAGAAGAGCTAAATGGTTGGCTATTCCTGCCAAACTTCTTGATAGCCCCCCAGTCGGGCAAAGACTTGTTGGTCAAACCTGCCAACTTCCTGAAGTCTAGATCCTTATCTCGGCTTAGGAGAAGTGTTGGTTTTTCCAGCCAACCTCTTCAGTCCAGATCCTAATCCTAGCTGAAGAGAGCTCAAAGTTGGTTATTCCGGCCAACTCTGAGCGAAGTGTTTGGTTTTTCCAGCCAAACGTCCTGCAGCCTGGCTCCTTATCCTTGGCTTAGGAGAAGTGTTGATTTTTCCAGCCAACCTCTTCAGCCCAGAACCTAATCCTAGCTGAAGAGAGCTCAAAGTTGGTTATTCCGGTCAACTCTGAGCAAAGTGTTTAGTTTTTCCAGCCAAACGTCCTGCAGCCTGGATCCTTATCCTCGGCTTAGGAGAAGTGTTGGTTTTTCCAGCCAACCTCTTCAGCCCAGATCCTAATCCTAGCTGAAGAGAGCTCAAAGTTGGTTATTCCGGCCAACTCTAAGCGAAGTGTTTGGTTTTTCCAGCCAAACGTCCTGCAGCCTGGATCCTTATCCTCGGCTTAGGAGAAGTGTTGGTTTTTCCAGCCAACCTCTTCAGCCAGATGCTAATCCTAGCTGAAGAGAGCTGAAAGTTGGTTATTCCGGCCAACTCTGATTTTATTTAGAAAGAGTTGGTCAATCCTGCCAACCCACTTAAAGATTTTTTACTTGGTTTGTCTTTCTTGTCAACCGTGCTAACTTTTGTCGAAGGTGTTCTGTTCGACATCGCTGTTTGTGCCGAACTCTGCCTTGGTGTTCGTTCTGAATCTGGTCACAAATGCCTCCGCTAGTTGCGCCCACAAAGCTATGCTACCTTCTGGCAACCTTTCAAACCACGTTAAACCCAGGTCACTAAGGTTGAGGGTAATGATGCGTTCTCTATTGTCGGAACGAACGGTGAGCTCTGCAACCTTGCTAACGCTTTGTCTGCTGGTTCATAGGCAATGCGTGGCTCTGGAATTCCAACCTCGACACTCCCATGTATTCTAGGAACCAATCGTTGTAGTGCGGAGACTCTGCGGGGGTTGTGAGCCTGAGTGTCTTTTCTCCTTCGAGCTCTTTTAGTCTTCATTCTCTCAGGCCTGGAGTAGCGTGTCCTGGAAGTCTTTGATTATGTATCGCTCGACCTGAGGCTTCTACTTTCAGTTTGTGATAGTGTGACTTGTCTGTCACGATCTTCTGAGTGGCAAGAGTGTGTGTTGCCTTTGCGCCCCTCTTTTATTGCCACCCCTTTGCCTTTTATCTGGTGCTTCATCGTCTCTATGTCAGCCGCCATTCTTCTTATTACTTCGTCTTGCTCCCTTACGCGATCTTCGAGAACCTGAGAATCCATCTTCCGCCTCTGTCTATCAAGGAATTGAGAGCGGTGTGGACTTGAGCCCTGTCTTTCTCTTGCTTCTCTCCGCGGATTCCTTCACTGGGGATCTAATTCCGCCCTGGGTGGGATAAAAGGTAAACCTTCGCGCCTTCCACCCCCTTCCGGTGTTTGCCTATCAATAGCAGATTGTGGCAAGTCTTCATTGTGCGCCATTACTTTCAACTAGAGAGGAAAACTCGATCAAAAGGTTTTGTTCTTTGTGGAATTCCCACAGACGGCACCAATTGTACGAGCACGAAATAATTCTTCTCGTATGATCCTGTTGATCAAGTTTGCGCTCCTCCAAACGTCATTCCTTTACTACCTGAAAACACAAACGTGAGCTAATCGACGGGTGTGTGCCGAAAACCCCTGTGATGCCTAAGTCAACAACTAGACAATAGACAATAAGCTCTGTGTATTCTAGAGTAAGAATGGGGATACCTGTACATAGGTCTAGTCATGAGCTTTTATAGATTCTGCCCGGCCCAATCCTAGTAGGATTCCAACTTTCCTTATAAGAGTCCTTCTAGGAATCACACACCCTGCTCACTACCAACCAAGTGAGATGGTTTGCACAATCCCAGTAGGACTTTAACTCTCCTTAGCAGAGTCCTCTTAGGAGTCTTATCACTGCAAGCCAAGTGAGATGGCTGAACCCTTTACATCGGTTATACATTCCTGACCGAACTGCCTTATCTCGGTCCCCTGCCATTCGGACCGTGTGATCGAAAGCTGATATATCGAATGCCACCCTGTCGAGCTATACACAGCTCGGCCCTCGCCATTGATGTTACCTCGGTTTTGTCTGTTTAGACCGAGCTAACTGCAGCAGTCTCCGACCGAACTAACAAGGACGAGGTCCAACTTGTGAAGCCCAAAACACCTCGGCCCATAATTCGGCCCAAATCCGAAATATGAGATGTCTTTTTGGCCTAAGACCGAGCTACACCAGCCCTTATCTCGGCCCATTACGCGGCCCAATTTCCAAAGAAGACTCTTCCTAGCTCGGCCCAATTTGTTTACAAATTACCCTCTCAATTGGGGCGGGGATGGTATTTAAAAATGAATCCCCGATCATTTTTGGGCTAGGGACGGTGATACCTTCTCCAGCCCCGGCCCGTCCCCGTCCCCGGTCCATACTTGTTTACCCCGACATGAAATTACCATTGCACCTATCTGCATATATATATGTTTTATCTATTCTTTTGACTCATTTTAGGGTTTCACGCAGAGACACTAAGACACACTCATACACCGCACTCTCTCCTCTCTCTAGTCACACGGCTGCTGCCGCTGCCGCTGTCGCTCGGCGTCTCCCTTCTCCAGACTCCCTCATCGGCTCTTCGTCTCTCTTACGGCGGATCGACCCAATCGGCACTCTAGTAATTTCTACCTATCTCCTCTATCGACTCTTCGATTTCCTTGTTTTCATCCCGATCTATCAACTTTTCATCCCTTCTTTACCCCTTTGTAGATTTGTAATTTCAGTCGCCTTACAAATTTGGTCTGTTTGTGTACAAATCTGGATTCTCCTTTGCCCTTAGACAGCCAAGGGATCTTCTCTATAACTCTTTTTTGTTATGTATGTTTGCAATTTTTTGAAAAGGTGTTTGTTGGGTCTCATCTTTCTACAACAATATTACTACTCCTATTTTTTTAATCAAAATTCCTACCATTCCTCAAATGGGTGAGTTCCACAGTGAGACTCAGGTAGTAGAAATTTCAGTAAAAGGGGTGGGATCTCTTAACATTTTTGTTATATACAAGAACTATTATTTTTAGTTGATTGAATTATTTTATTTTGTTATTTGCGAAAAGTATATACAATATATTTGAAGTCTCAGCACTGAAATTATCAATTTCTTTTCATATATTATGATTCATTTTTAATTGCTTTCAATATCTTTTTTTTTTTGGTGTGGGTGTTGTTTCAAAAAAAAAAAAAAAAAGTCTGGGATTTTTCGAGGTCGGGGAGACCCGATCCTTGTAGGGGGTGGGGGTGGGGGGTGGGGGTGGGGGCGGGGGCGGGGGTGGGGGAAGTCATGGGTTCCCCGTCGGGAATCGAGAACGGGGACGGGGAATTATATAGGTTCGGGGATCGGGGACGGGAAGTGCAATCCCCGCCCCGGCCCTGCCCCGCCCCGTTGCCATTCCGATCTGTCATACTTTGTTTGTTTAGTTTTCATCAATAAAGTTTTTTTTTGCTGATAAAAAAAAATTTGTAAGATTTTATGTTTTCAATTTGTTTAGATATTTTGTTTATATTTTCAATTGAAAAAAAGTTTAGATATTCTATTGTATTTTCAATTTGTTTTCAATTTGAAAATCTTTTTATTAAATGGCAAGTGTTGATATTTGATATTTTTGTGTGGAAAATATAAGGCCTAATTTTGTCATCTAAAAAAAAAATCAAATTAAATAGTTTTTAAATTTAAAAAAAATAATAAAATAATTTTGATAATGTATGTTTTTTTTATACGTATTTATTATTAATATTTGACAATTTAATTGATAATCTTTTAGTTATGTTGAGTTGGATTGTTATAAAAAAAATGTTGATAAATTATTGTATTATGTTCAAAATTTGTAAAAATTTAAACCGCCAAACCGATTTACAACTATTTACCAATCCGCTCAATCAGCATTCGTCAATCTGGCAGATGGATGCAGAATAATTTTTTTCAATCCGACAGACGGATGGCTGATTGGAAGTTTTCCGACAGCAACCAAGTCGCGAACACCTCTGCTTAAAACTGATGTAATCTAGAAATAGAAATAGAGTAAAATTATTGCATAAGTATCATTTTTTTAATTATAAGATGTTGGGATGTTGATAAGTTAAATTACAATGAAAAAATTAAAATCATTTCATGAACTTGAATTTTTAATTTTTGACATTCTTATTATCACGAAAATTAATTACATAAACCACTGAACCAACTGTTATATCCGCGTAACACTAATTTTCAACCAACTGTTATATACGCATAACACTAATTTTCTTGTTTGTGAATAGTTTTAAAGTTGAAATACATTGAAATATTCACATATAACTTTTGGTCAAATAATTGCATTAGAAGTGCACCTAGGTTTCCTCAATTTTGTCTTTATTGTCATCATATAATATGAGAATTGTATCATGTACCTACCTACACCACAGTTACTGAATTTGTGGATTTCTCTCTCTCTCTCTCTCTCTCTCTCTCTCTTCTGTTTCTTCTCTAATATGGAAGTAACAGCGAGCTCTATTGTTACCTCCATAGCTTTGGTAACTTTGCTAACATGGGCATGGAAGGTAGTGAACTGGGTGTGGTTGAGGCCAAAGCAGTTAGAGAAGTGGCTGAGAGAGCAAGGTTTCAAGGGAAATCCATACAAATTGTTGTTTGGAGACACCAAAGAGATGATACCAATGATGAAAGAAGCAAGATCCAAACCCATTGACCCTTACTCCGACGATATTGTGCCCCATTTTTCTACCATTCCACCATCACTGTGTCAATCTTCATGGTATGTATCTCTCTTGAAAACTCTCTACTTGTTTGAATAGTTTCGAATTAGGGTTTTCAGATTTTTTTAGGGCCACAAATAGTGGTGTGAATTTTGGAACTAAAAAAACAGAAATCATAGGGACTTTTTTTTTTTTACCCCCACAATTCAGGTCAACCAGAGATAAGAACAAAAAAGAAAAAAACAAAACAAAAACAAAACAAAAAAAAAAGTTGACCAATCACAATACAGTGATAGAGTTCCAAAAAAGAATTCCTACCTTTTTTTCTTATGCTGTGTTTGGTTGAGAGATTTGAGAAGGAATTTAGAAAAGAAAATGAAAAAGATAGGTGAATTGTGAAAAAAATATACCTACATTTCACATACTTTTTTCTTTTCTCTTTTTCTTTTCCTTTCCAAATTTTCCAACCAAATACGGCGTTAAGAAAAATAAGTGAGACTATTTTTTTAAGACCCCCACAATCTCCGAAGTGATCACTTTTAAGTATTGTGAGATCCCAAAAAAGAGGGTCCTATAATTGTTGTTTCCTTTAAAAAAACAAACTAAACAGGTCAAATGCTTGATATTGGAGTTGAGTTTTGCATTTATGGCTGGACTACTTCTCAAATTATTCAATTTGTTACCTTTTAATTTATTTAATATGTGATTTGTTACATTTAGTATTTAGTTTTTGGTGTTAGTGCCATTCAAAACAAATAACCGGAGAGTTAATTTTCAAAACTTTACTTAAA
>CM069911.1:27133949-27177762 GCA_036172215.1 Camellia granthamiana
GTCTGACAGGTGACATAATTTCTCGGACATCGTTTGGTAGTAACTATGAAGAAGGAAAAAAGATATTCGAACTCCAAAAAGAACAAACAGATCTTACAATCCAACAACTGCAGTCGATTTACATTCCAGGATGGAGGTAAGGTAGAATTAGTTTATGATTGTTTTACTTGCTTTCTGTTTGAAAGACAAATCTCTTATAGTGGCATTGCATTCCAATTTTAGTTATATACCAATTGTGAGTTTCTTTACTTGTGTATACTTAGATTTATTTACTTAAAGTAACTTTGATTGTACCTGATATCTTCATTTACATAAAGATTGAATATAGGATTGTAGACAAATTTCTTGGTAGATATTAAATGCTAAATATATATATATATAACTTCATATACTCATCTTCTCATTGACAATTACGTTGATACTCCTAAAATTTATGTTGTTGAAGCCTAGATAGTTTATCTTCTCATTTTCATATGATGCTTCATCGCTTGTTCAAGAAAATAGAGTGGAAACTTTACATGTCTTTCCGTCCCAAGTAGTACCAATCACAAAAATTGATCCTTCTATTTTGGTCCTTTTTTGATGTCTTCATCTCTTCGAGATTTACTGGATTGCATGTAGGTTTTTACCAACAAAGACAAACAAGAGGATGAAAGCAATCTATCATGAAGTGGGATCTGTACTACGCAATATCATCAATAAAAGAGAGAGAATGATGAAAGATGAAGATGAAAATAATGACTTATTGGGAATACTATTGAAAACAAATATGAAAGAAATTCAAGAAAAAGGAAACAAGAAGAAAATCACACTAACAATAGAAGAGGTGATCGAAGAGTGCAAGCTATTCTACCTCGCTGGGCAAGAGACCACCTTGGCTTTGCTTGTGTGGACGATGGTCTTGTTGAGTAAGCATCAAAAGTGGCAGTCTCTAGCCAGAGAAGAGGTTTCGGCAGTATTTGGGGAAAACAAACCAGACTTTGATGGGTTAAATCAGCTTAAAACTGTGAGTATTTTCTGCATAAACTAAATTTTGGAATTATTCTCAAATTAATAGGACTAACTACAGAACTTTTTGCCTATCATACTAAATCTTTTCAGAAAGAGAAAAATGTAATGCATGTATATAATTTGGAAGTTCGTGAATTGTATAAACTAAAACGGAACAGCTGTCATCTTCTGAAGAAGAAATTTAAGTACCAGCTACAATTGAATTGGTACAAGAAAAACAACGTAGATTTATACATATTAATTTATCCTCCTTTAAACTTTAGAAATTTGTGTTATTTGTTTATATTTTTTAATTTTGAATGAAATATTCATATGTATAACCTATAATAAATTTATAATAGAAAAATATATTTTGTGTGTATTCTCCATGTTTAGTGTTCTGTATTTTTCAAAAATTACTATATCGATGTGTCTACGTAGCTTCTTAGGTGTGCAAAAAATGCATACATATGCATGCAAAGCTATCATTTGATTATTGTATGAAAACATGGTCAATCCAATTATACTTCTGCATTATGTATGGAATATCACTCGTTAACCAATAAAGATTCAATTTTGAAAGTCCTGTAACTTTTTATTTGCAGATAACCATGATTCTCAACGAGGTTCTTAGGTTATACTCACCAGCAAGCTCCCTTATTCGAGCTGTACACAAGAAGACAAGGCTTGGGGAACTTCTTGTACCTCCTGGACTAGAGTTTTTTGTGCCAATTACTGCAATCCATCATGACCGTGAGATTTGGGGTGAAGACGCAACAGAGTTCAAACCGGAGAGATTTGCTGAAGGAATTATAAAGGCAACAAAGGGCCAAAGCACATTCTTTCCTTTCAGTGGGGGTCCTCGTGTATGCATTGGACAAAACTTCGCAATGGTGGAATCAAAATTAGCCCTGGCAATGATTTTAAAACATTTTTCATTTCAACTTTCTCCATCATATGTGCATGCTCCTTTCACTATTGTTACGCTGCAACCACAATATGGTGTTCACTTGATCTTACAAAAAATCTAGGATCTGAATCTTTGGAATGACAATATGTAAAAATGACTATCTTGGCTTTACGGTTAACATTGTCTTATGTATTGGCATTGCTTTTCAGTTGGGGGATACACTCTTCATAATATCCAATAATTCCTCTGTTTTTCAATTTGTCTTTTGTCGGTATGGCTGCTTTTAGATATTTGTGATTGAACCACACCATATGGGGTGGCAGTAAATATTGAGTTTGTGTTAAATTGTTTGATGCAATTTTTGCTTATAGCTTATTAGGTAGAAATAATTTAAATAAACTGAAAAAAGTTGATTTTTCAGAAGTTGGGGGAAGAGAGCTTTTAACTTCTGCTTTCTGATTATTAACTTTTAGCTTAAAATAATCTCTACCAAACACCCTCATTATATATGCTAGATGAATGGTAATAATCATTATAATCCAAGGTTCATCTATGAATTTTATTTTATTTTAATAATCAACACCACAACCTAAAAATACTCAGGAAAATCAAAGCTAACATTTGAAATTAGTTCTCATCACCTTATTTGGAGAAGTTTTTTTTTCTCATTTATCTCCTTTGGAAGGGATAATTCAGCCCCTACTACTATTAAATCATATTTCTTTGGTTGAGCAAATTACTCCTCTCAATATTTAATTCACAACCAGATTTAATTTTCATTCTTATAAATACATGCAAAAAGCATTTCAAAATAATTTACTGAGAACTACATTTAAAAATAATAATTAATCGAGAACTATAGCAAGTAGGTTGCTTTGGCTTGTTTCAAGTTTTAACACATTTAAAAAAATAATAATAATATAATGGTAGAAACAAAAATAACCTTGGCAATAATTTTACAACACTTCTCATTTCAATTTTTTCCGTCATATGTGCAGGTTCCTTTCACTATTATCATGCTCCAACCCCAGTACGGTGTATACTTGGACTTACAAAAAGTCTAGGATTGATCATACAAAAAGTCTAGCATTTGAATATTTGCAATGACAATATGTAAAAAAGAGGACCTTTAACATTGTGTTAATATTGTAATTGAATAAAATTTAATATGCTTATAGGAACTTTGAATCGCAATGCAAAGGTATATTATAAACATAAACCGCTTCCATCATCTGTACAATCTTTCAGTCACAATATGCATCCAAGCTGCTACGTCACAACAATTTAAAATCAACTTTATCTTGTGTTAAAATCTAATTAAAACTCAAAATAATTTGATAAATTCTATCCTGATTGAAACTCTCAAAAACATAACAAGTAAATTACACTTTGTACCCTTGTATTTTGCATTAATTCTCACTTTGACCCTTACACATGAAATCATGACAGTCAACCCCTACACTTTCTAATCAAAACTTACTTTAATCTCTACACATGAAATTATGACAATCAACTCACTGTACTTTTGGTAAAATCTTACTTTGGTAGGTGTCAATGTCTCATTTCTGTTATTTAATTGTTTAAATCTTTAATAAAATCTAATCATGTAATAAGAATGTCACTACGACATGAGAGTAGAAAGGAAAATCAACTACATTTGCCACCAATACACACTTTATCCCAAAATTTACATCAAAATATGATTGTATTAGGCTAAAACAAAATGTAGATTGTAAACAAGTAAGAAGATAAATTAGGGTTTTGAATAAATTGGAATCACAAAATTCAAATTTTCACGGTAACACAATCTTATGTCTATTCATTTTTTTTTTCTTTGATTTCTTTGTCGCACTTTTTTTTTAAATTTCAAAAACTCTACTTTTTTATATTTTCGTCTCAATTTTTACCATATAAATATATATATATATATATATAGTATTATCACGTACTTATCACGTAGAACAAAGTGTATTAGTGGGAAATATGGATGATTTTCTTCTCTTATTCTCGTTTTGTAATCACATTTTTTATCACAGAATTGGATTTGTTAAAGATTTAAAAATCAAGTAACAGAAGAGGAACATTGACACTTGTGTAAGGACCAAAGTGGAATTTGAGTAAAAGTACAAGAGTTGACTGTCATGATTTCATGTATAGGGGACTAAAGTGAAATTTAGTAAAAAGCAGGGCTACAAAGTATAATTTACCCAAACATAACTCTTTAATTCTTCTTTCTTGTCAGTGTTTCACAAAAATTATCATATAAGTCAATAAGACCACGTGATCGTATATTCATCTAAAATTATCATATAAGTCAACAAGACCACGTGATCGTATATTTATCTAATAGTATTTTGTTATTTTTTCATCATTTTTTATTTCTATTTTTAAGACATGTAATCATTTAAACTCCTATTATTAGTTAGGCACAACATTAAAAAATATATATTTTAGTCTCTAAAAAAAACTCTCACGAGTCCAATTTTTTTGTCGAGTCATTACGGGGTGAATTTGTTTTTCTAAAATTATGAATCTCTAACACACATCCAACATCAACATAAAATTTTTAAAAGATACAAATTACTCGTGTTCTTTTTTTGAATATTCATATAATTCTCTCTGCCGGTCTTCTTCATTTTCATTTTTTAAAAAACGAAAATAATAAAAAAAAGTTCCACCAATCTCTATTTTTTGTTGGAAGCCTTTTTTTGACCATCCATTCAGAAGATGAAGCCTGCTTTGGATTTTTGTGGAAAAAAAATAAATATTATATAACCATATAAATATTGAAAATTGGTTTGATACGCACCGGTGGTGGTGGCTCAAGTGTTGCACCACATCAATGAACATATTCCGATCCCCATTTTGGGGGACGCGAGGTCCCTGCTGTGTTGCAGCCCCCTGCTGTGCTTGCCGTGATTTCAAACGGTGCCGTTTAATCATTTTTTTTTTTGTTTTGCCCCTAAAACGGGCACAGTTTCATCTTTTTTTTTTTTTTTTCATCTTCTCACTATGTTTTTTGACATGATAAATTACACTTTACTCTAAATCTTAAAATAAAAAAATTACATTTTAAAAATTAAATCCTAAACACTAAACCCTAAACCCTAAAATAAAAAAAAATTAAAAATTAAACCTTAAACATAAATCCTAAACCCTAAACCCTCAAATAAAAAAAATAAATTTTAAGAATTAAACCCTAAACCTTAAACCTTAAACCACAAACCCTAAAATAAAAAAATAATAATAATAATAATTAAACCCTAAACTCCAAACCCTAAAATTAAAAAAATAAATTAAATTAATTTTAAGAATTAAACCCTAAACCCTAAAATAAAAAATAAAAAAAATTAAGAATTAAATCCTAAACCCTAAACCTTAAAATAAAAAAAATAAATTTTAAGAATTAAATCCTAAAATAAAATTAAAAAAAAGTAATTTATCACATCAAAAAATATAGTGAGAACATTAAAAAAAAAAAAAAAAGAAAAAAAAAAATACTAAAACTGTGCCGTTTTAGGCACAGCAGGGAACACTGCACAGCAGTGACCCTGATCCCTTAAAATGGGTCGAATTTCAAAATATTTGTCATAAGAATGATAGTGAAGCATGTTTTGCAAAATTTAAATGATGTAAATAATTATTAAAATATTAAATAATACAATAAAAAAAATTGAGCGCATATATTTACGAAATATCTTAAACTTCACTTACATTTTAGATAGCTAAATTTCTATTTGTTGGAAGTATCAAGCAAGTAAAAGTGACGCCATGCAAAATTTTAAATATAATTATTCACAATATCTTATTAACTTAGACCTCTCAAAAAAAAAAAGAGGATAAATTACACTACACCTCCTCAGGTTTCTGTTTCATACAGATTTCTCCTCATATTTGAAAAATTATATTCCCCTCCTTGAGGTTTATAATCTCATTACAAATTGCTCCTTGGATTGCTGATGCCAAAATTTTCTAAATGACCATCTTACCCTTTTTCATACCATTTTTTTCTTTCTATCATTATGACTACATTCTATAACTTTTCATCATTAAATTCTACTTGAACATATTCTTATTAAGTCATGATATATAAATATAAATTCTATATAGAATTGTCAAACACAATAATATAACTTAATAGTGACTTTTCACTTTAAAACAAAATATTCATAAACATGATTTATATTTACAACAATATCACTTTCACAATATTTTTATGATATTTTTTGTATAAATTTTAATATATGAATATAATTTTTCATTTTTATTTCCACCATTATATCTAGATTAGATCAATTTAATCTAGATATATTTAAAAAGTATAAAATTTATACAAAAAACTTTTAAAAAATCCATTGAATATAACAAAATAAGATAATGTATTAAATTTTTGTATTTTTATACTTTTTGCATTTGGTGAATTTAAAATAAAAAAAAAAAACACAAAATTTTATATTTCTTAAGTGTATCTAGATTAGGTGTATCTAACAAAAAATTAAAAAAAAATTTGCTGAAATATTAAAAAAATTCAGTAAAAATAAAAAACAAAAAATAAAAAAACTAAACTTTTGTGTGAGTTAAACGAAAGAAATTTGTTATTTCCCTTAAACTGACATGAATAAAATATCTGTATTATTTTATTATTTTATATGTATAAAGACTAAGAGCTAAATATGTCATTTTAATCTAACAGGGGGTAAGTGTAATTTTTCAAATGTGAATGAGAGATTTGTATTAAATAGAAATCTCAAGGAATGTCAGTGTAATTTATCCAAAAAAGAAAAAATCAAAAACAATAAAGTGCTTTCTTGATATAAGGGTATTTGGGAAGGGATTGGCTTCCCTCCAGTCCGATGGATTGGACTAGAGGGTGCTGTTGGGCCCATAGAGGCCCACCACAGGTCCCATTTCAATAATTCAAACCGTTCAATATGTAAAATTCGTCGAATACTATATGCTTGTAAAAAATCACATTAATCGGATATCGATAGCTATTTCAATCGGATTAGATTTTTTGTCAATCATTTATTTTTTCACCGTATATATTTTTTTTATACAAAACTGATTTGATCATGGTAACTATCAATACCTAATCAACGTGATTTTTATAACCATGTAGTACTTGACGAGTTCTACACATTCAACGGTTCAGATTATCAAAATGGGACTCGTGTGGGCCCCTACGAGCCCAAACACCCTCCAATCCGTGATCAGACTAGAGGGAAGCCAGACCCTTTTGAGAAGATGGTTAAAAATTAACTTTTTGGCTTTATTTTAGCTTTTTTTGGTTTTTTTTTTTTTTTTGTGAGAAAAAAAGTAGATTAAAAAGTTGAGAAATAACTTTTAACCCACTTTCTAAAATACTCCATACATAAACAAACATTATTTAAATTGGAATGCACGGTTTTAATTGAAAAACTGATATTTTAAATTTAAAGAAATATATTAAGAGACTGTCCCCAAAAAAAGTTGGGAATAACAATAAGGTTGGATGAATTGGCAATTCCTATCCTATCCCACCCCACTCCCGTTTAGTAAATATTGCCTTCATACTTGACTCTACTCAATAGACCCCTCCCCTTCCCCCAAATCCGGCTTCCTGAGTGTAACTTGTTTTTGACCCTATCAATTTTACAATTATATTTTTAATATTGAATTTTAATAATAATTTTATAACAAATGACTGGTGTTCTTCAAATATATCGTTGGTATTGCTTTTCAGATTGGTTATAACACAAGATGCACACGCATCATGACAGTTGACAATTATTTCCTCTACTTTTCAAATCAAAAATGCTTGGGACCTCTAATTTAGAGGTACCACTAGTGATGTGGCAGTGGGTCCCCCACTGTCACAGCCAATCATGTGTCTTGATTTTTTTTTTTTTTTTTTTTTTTCCTTTTCCACCTCATTAGAGGTGAGTTTAGAGATGCCATTTTAGAGGTCTCTAACATTGTTGTTTTCAAATTTATCTTTTATTGGTAGTATTGTTTATTTGACTGGCCACCCACATTTGAATGTTTTTGTGAGATTACCACACCACATGGTGCCATGGAATATTCAACAAAAATGGTCATTAAAATAATCCATGGTACCCCCCCTCAAGTTGGCTTAGGAGGGGAATCTCAAGTTACTACTATATATGGCATTTGGTGTGAATTTAATTCTCTTTTATCATGTAAGTCTTGATTTAATTGAAATTTATATTGAGAGGTTGGTAGAATTCTTAAGTTATAGTCTCTCATCCAGAACGAGCAATAAGACACCTTAGTGATCTCGACACGAGCGCTGTCTTAAACCCACGAGAGGATGTGAGAATTTTCCTATAACAAAAAAATATAATCCATGGTTTAGTCTCTCAAACTTATTCAGTAAAACAAAGTGGCTTTATTTCTTTGCAAGGTCAAGGAAAAAAACAAAAGATTGTATATGTAATTATATAAATATAAAAAAATTACATTAAATTAAATAACTAACAAGGCATAGTTTGAAGCCTACCGCTACCAAGTCTAATAATCATCACAAAATACTTGTGAAAAATAAACAACTATATACACCTTTATGTTAAGAGAGAAATAATTAATTGTTATTACTTGCAAAAAATTAACTCCTAACATCTTATATAAGAGTATAAAAAAGTGGTCTAACTGACTCGGTTAATTTGATTAAATTGATTCATACACAAATTAATTAACAAGTAGGCACAATTTTCTTTATAAAAAAAAAAAAAAGTTGTTGTTTTTTTTTTTTTTTATGTTTGATAGCATCTTTAAACTTAATACATTAGTAATTATATTAATAATAGTGGTGGTTGTAGTGATGGTAAGAGGGAGGTGATGGTGATGGTGACCACAATAGTGTAGTTTAGAAAATGTTTTCTAGACTTGTATTTTTTAGTTAATCATAAAAAATAAAATAAAAAATTATTAATTTTTATTTTTTAACTTAAAAATATCAAAAAAATAATAAAAATATATTTTCTACCAGACAAGCGAGAGGAATGGTGGTGTATCACTTGGCATAGTGCGCAAACTCACCAGGGTTATTATTATAATGAATGAGTTGTGATTACATCATCAGAAGTTGAATTTACTTTTAGTGCTAATAATAATAAAAAAGGGAAATTAGATATTATATTTTTGTGATTTGATTAAAATACAAATTACTTCTTATAATTTTGAAAATTACATTCCACTCTTTGAGGTTTCTAATTTCATAATAAATTGCCTTTTTTTATTAATAAATCATCAAGTTAATTAACAGTTTTTAATAATGTTATAAATATATTTCAATTCATAATTTAGGTAATTTTATTATTGTATACGAAAGCAATTATAATTTTTTTTTTTAAAGTTAATTTTGTTAAATAAAATTTTATGACAATGAGGTATTTATAAATTTTCAAACTACAATAAATAATTTATATTTTAAATAAATTTTAAAAGATGTATTTGTAATTTATCCGAAAAAAGTATGGTTGCATTTCAAACTACAAGAAACAATATAAAATGCCTCATTGTATTTTATGTACTCTCTCTGTCCTATTTCTCTTGGGGAATTTAATTTTTTTTAATAATATAATTATTACATTTTTAAAAAAATAAAATTTCAAAATTACCCTTTGATAGTACATTTTTTATGAAATATCAATTGTCATAATTTTATTTTTTGTATTGTTAATGAATTTAAAAAAAAGGCAAAACAAGAAATTCATATTATTTTAGTTTATGATTTTTGAAAAGAGATTAATATTTTGAGATAATAAAAATAAAATAAGAAACTAATATTTTGAGACGAAAAAAACATATTTTATCTGAGATATTATACGACCGATATATTGATTCCTTAGTAATATAATTCACACATTACACTTATAATTATTATAATTTGTTTATTGTCTCAATTTCACTACAGGAAATGACAATTTTGGCGACCAAAATATTGGTTGCCAAAAGTCTCATTTTTGGTCGCCGAATGTAATTAGCGACTAAATTTTTTTGTCACCAAGTTCGTCGCCTATACCCTGTCGGCGATAGTATTGGAGACTAAACTATTTTTGGTCGCCAAAAGTTAAATATTTGGCAATTAAACTTTGGTTAGTCGGGAAAGGTAATCTTTTGGTGACTAAATTATTAGCCGCCGAAATTGAACTTTTGGCTACTAAACTTTAATTAGTTGGCAAAGGTATAAGTTCTTATAGAAAACTAAATTAAACTATTAGAGACTAAAATTTTAGTCGCTAATAGAATACGTACATTTAGCGACCAAACACTTTAATCGCCAAAGGACGTCATGTTTTTAGTGACTAAAATATTTAGTTGGCAATTAAACTTCCCTCATTCTGATTTGTTTTAGCTACTATGTGGCTTGGTCACAAAAAGTCATTTGGTTGTTTTTTGCTACTAAATTATTGATCGCCAAAACATTTGCTTACATTTTTGGCTACCAACATAGTTAGTCACCAAATACAATATTAATTTTTTTTTTTTTCAATTTCTGAACCACCTGTATCCATTATTAAATTTATTTCTTATTATTTTAATTACATTAATTTTATTTTAAACTTTTTTAATCAATTTAATTCAATTAACAACACTTTTAAAACCTGAACTTATATCATAGACTAAAATACTTCATTCACACATTATACTTATAATTCTTATTTTTTAATGAGATTATCAAATTAACACAATAGACAAATTAAAGAGAGTACAACTATAGTTTAGCTAATAAAAAAAAAAATTCACACAATAGTGACTTGCATGGCTCAGGAGAATTATTTCAAATTTTATTTTGATAATTTAAATCGTTTAATTTTAAAGAATATTGAGTAAAATATAAATAATTTTGGGCCAAGTTTGGCAAGTTGAAAAAAAGTTAAAAAGCCAAAAAATTACTCAAAAAATTAAAAAGTTATCACTATTCACCAAAAGTAAAAAATTACGGCTACATAACTCTCAATTCTAATTTTTCCTTGCACACTAATTTATATAATTTTTTAATACACATTTTTCCATAAAAAGTCAAAAAGTTAACCCAAATATCCATATTTTTTTCCTCAATTTTTTAGTTTAAAAAGACAAAAAGTACATTTATTTAGGACATCCCAAAAAACCCCTTAATAATCAAAATAAAACTGCAATTCCTATAAATACCATACCTAGTGTGGGACAGCAAGTAAGGTTGAGGAGGTCTCTCTCTATCTTTTATATCTATCTCTTCCATTATGGAAGTAACAATGAGCTCTGTTGTTGGCTCTATCGCTTTGGTAACTCTGCTAACATGCGCATGGAAGGTAGTGAACTGGGTGTGGTGGAGGCCAAAGCAGATAGAGAAGTGCCTGAGAGAGCAGGGATTCAAGGGAAATCCATACAAACTGTTGTATGGAGACACAAAAGAGATGATATCAACAATAAGAGCTGCAAAATCCAAAGCCATGGACCAGTCCTCAGACGATATCATCCCACACGTCCTACCATTCCACCATTATTGTGTCCAACTTCACGGTATGTATCTCTCTCTTGTAAAACTAGGAGATTGAATATTTTTTTTCAATTTTTTTCCAGCTCTTGTCAAATTAGTAATCTAAGTTAAATATTGCTATATTTTATTCATATTTTATCTATTTTTTTTTTTTCTTTTTCTTTTCAAATCCTTTCTCAAATTCTCCAATTAAACACAGCGTTAGGGTTCGGTGAAGACACTCCAAAATCACTTCGAACCGTTCTTTTTATAAAACATATCATTCAAGCAAAAACTGATATTGATCCATTGGTAATTATTTGAACCTAAAATATACTATCTATTTTCATAATCTAACTTTTGGTTCGTTTTAAAATAATAATAATAATAAAAATCATTCGAGTGGCTACATGTCCAATGAATTGCTTTTTTAAGTTACTGATTTTTTGCACGAACCTTACAAGATAAATTGTCTAGATCAAGTGAATTGATTCAGGACTCTACTTAAGTTTTTTTAACATTTTTTTTTTAATTTTTATTTTTTTTCAAAACGTACATTAGCAATAAGCTAAATCAAAAGCTTATGATCATAAAAGAGAGTGACTATTTGGTGGTCTTGGGCATCCGCATCAGACTCTCTATAATAGCTTCAAAGCTATTGTAGAGAGCATCAGCATCAAATCCTTTCTCTATCGGCCTCAATAAATTTTTTATAAATTAACTTTTTGTTAAATTTGTTACATTATTTTTTATTAGATTTTCTGAAGCAAAACTGAGTCAAAATCTTTAAACCGGTCATCCACCCGGGTCCTCCCGGATATCTTACTAGATGTCTCATGAGTGCCTGTAGTAGAAGAAAAATATCCAAAATTAGCCTAATTGGTCGACCGATTAACGGCAATTTTTTTTTTTTTTTTTAAGAATTGTTTGAGTGGCACCTCATTAATTTAATAAAAAAAGAAATAATAAAAAATATAATAAGAAATTATTATTTTAATAAAATTAAGTTAGAATAGAGATTTTGATGCAGTGAATATTAAAAAAGTGACTAATTAAAGTAGAAAAAGTGGATTTTAGGTTAAATTTAACTAAAAATTTGAAGAGACTGACACGGATACTCTTAGAGAATTGTTTTAGATCATTTATACTTGTCAAATCGTTATAAAAAAAAAAATACTAGTCTCACTATTTTAACTAATGAATATCAAGTTGAATTGTTACGGGACCAAAAAAATAAAATAATTTCCACTTGCAGGGGACATCACTCACATATTACTTTTACAATCAATGTCAATATTAATATTCTTATGCATATTTCACATATTATCATATTTTGCTAATAATTGTTTGAAGTCTTTCATTTTCTTCTCACTCAGACAAATAATGGCCAAAACTTGCAGGTAAAAATTACTTTCAATGGATAGGCCCAACACCAAGAGTAACCATCACAGATCCTAAATTGATAAAAGAGATCTTACATAACTGTGAAGCCTTTCAAAAATCCGCGATGAACCCACTTGGCAAATTACTTGTGAGAGGGCTTGGATCGTGCGAGTGTGAGGAATGGGTCAAGCACAGAAATCTTCTCAACCCGGCCTTTCATCTAGAAAAGTTGAAGGTAATTAATCTCTAAATCTTCAACTTTTTATTTTTAATTTTTATAAGCTGCTTCAATAAACTGCAACAAACAAGGCCTTACAATCATACAAAAATAATAATAGTACTAAACAGTCTTATTGGTGTTTGTTATATAGCATATGGTACCTGCAATGTACTCGAGTTGTAGTGAAATGATAAGCAAATGGGAAGTGTTAGTTTCATCAACAAAAGGGTCATGTGAGGTTGATGTATGGCCTTATCTTGAGAATTTGACCGGCGACGTGATTTCTCGAACAGCATTTGGTAGTAACTATGAAGAAGGACAAAGGATATTCAAACTCCAAAAAGAGCAATTCAATACTATAATGCAACTTTTGCAATCAATTTACATTCCAGGATCGAGGTAAGATAAAATGAATTTATGATTGTTTTACTTGATTTTTGTCAAAAAGACTAAACTATAAATGATATTATATTACAATGTCAAATTTTTTTTACCAATTTGAATTGTTTTACATGTATTTTTTTTAGTAGATACTGAATGCTAAAAGCACTAATTTTCATATTTTCAAAATACTAGACTCCAAATAAGTTGATAAAATTTCTTGTTTTCATGTCATCATCTATTCAAGGTTTACTTTTGTAGGTTTCTATTTTAGTAGATACTGAATGCTAAAAGCACTAATTTTCATATTTTCAAAATACTATACTCCAAATAAGTTGATAAAATTTCTTGTTTTCATGTCATCATCTATTCAAGATTTACTTTTGTAGGTTTCTACCAACAAAGACAAACACAAAGATTAAAACTATCTATGAGGAAGTGAGATCTCTAATGAGGAATATCATCATCAATAAGAAAAAGCGGACAATGAAAGGAGATGGAGATAATGACTTGTTGGGAATACTATTGAAAACAAATTTGAAAGCAAGTGAAGAACAAGGAAACAAGAAGAACATCACACTGACAACAGACGAGGTGATTGAGGAGTGCAAGCTATTCTACTTCGCAGGGCAAGAGACCACCTCTGCTTTGCTCGTGTGGGCAATGTACTTGTTGAGTAAGCATCAAAAGTGGCAAGCTCTGGCTCGAGAAGAGGCTTTAGCAGTATTTGGGGACAATAAACCAACCTATGAAGGGTTAAATCAGCTCAAAACTGTGAGTGTTTTCTATATATATATATCCATTTTTTTATATTGTTCTCGAATTAATAAGATTGACTACTGTAATTTTTTCCTATCGTACTACATTTTTTCAAAAGTAATAGATGAATATAATTTGGAAGTTCACAAATTGAATGCAGGGAAGGCTTACATTTGCACATAGGTGTATCACTTCATTATTGTTTGAAGACATGGTCAATTTAGGCCAAGTTTAGCATCTACTAAATAATACAAAAAGTCAAAAAGTCACTATCCTATTTAAGTCACATCATCTTATTTAAATCACATCACCTCTCTAATACATCACATCAAACCCAATCCAAACCCAACCCATATAAGTCAATAAGTCAAAAAGTGCACTTTTTTAGAACATCCCAAACCAATCCCTAATTATACTTTAGGATTTTGTACTGCTTGATTACTCAATATAGATTCAAATTTTAAAATTCCTATAATCATTTATCTGCAGATAACCATGATTCTGTACGAGGTTCTTAGGTTATACCCACCAGCAGCCCACATTCTTCGAGCTATACACAAGCCGACTAGGCTAGGAGAACTTGTTCTACCAGCTGGAGTAGAGTTTACATTGCCAGTTATGGCAATCCAACATGACCCTGAAATTTAGGGTGAAGATGCATTGGAGTTCAAGCCAGAGAGATTTTCTGAAGGAATTACAAAGGCAACAAAGGGCCAAGGCACATTTTTTCCTTTCAGCGGGGGTCCTCGTATATGCATTGGACAAAACTTCGCAATGCTGGAGTCAAAAATAGCCCTGGCAACGATTTTACGCCACTTCACATTTCAGCTTTCTCCATCATATGTACATTCTCCTTTCAATGTTGTCACGATCCAACCCCAACATGGTGCACAATTTATCTTAGAAAAAATCTAGGATTTGAATCTTTACAGTGACAATATGTACGTGGATCTTCATATTGTGGTTAATATTGTAACTAAATAAAATTTACAGTATTGTTAGAGAATTCAGACTTAGAAGTATTAGTGGTTTGCATTCAACTCTAGAGTCCATGTTTAGAATGAATATGAATCACATATTTTTTTTTAAATCCAACTCATATTTCATAAAAAGTCAAAAAGTGTACTTATTTAGAACATCTCAAATAATGCTTTCTTGATATAAGGGTATTTTGGGAAGAGATTGGCTTCCCTCCAGTTCGATAGATCGGACTGGAGGGTGCTGTTGGGCCATGGGAGCCCACTACAGGTCCCATTTCAATAATTCGAATTTATTAATATGTAAAATTCATCAAGTACTATATGTCTATAAAAAATCACATTGATCGGATATCGATAGCTATTTCATTGAATCTGATTTCTGTTAAATGTTTATTTTTTCACCATTTATTTTTTTTATACAAAACTAATTTGATCATGTAACCATCGATACACAATCAACATGATTTTTTACAGTTATATAGTACTCGACGAATTTTACACATTTAACGGTTCAGATTATCAAAACGAGACCCGTGATGGCCCCCACGGGCAGGGGCGGAGGGAGCATGTGACCAGGGGGTCACGTGCCCCCCCCTGGATTTTGGGATTTTTTTTTTTTTCAAACATAAAAAAAATTAAATAAAAAATTACAAAAATATTATTAGAGTGAAATGTCAATGATATTTTAAAAATTATGAAAACAATAATGGTTATTTTGATTGAAAATGAAAAGACTGTTATAAATAAACCATATTAGCTATGAAAATTTTTGAATGTAACGACGATATCATTATTAGTGATATGCAAGTATAAGTAATCTCACTATAAAGATATGAAATTTATTAGATTGTTAGTTACATTTGACATGTGAGGTTCACTATTTATGCGTTTATTTACCATTAGTGGGTGATGTTACATAGTAGTGATGACGTGGTATTACCATTATATTGAATTTTTAATCAAATTTTGTATCAAAAAATAATTTATCATTATATAATTTATTTTAAGGCTTATATCCATTTTTTTTTTGTATTGTCTATAATACACTAGTTACAAATAATATTTTTTTCGTGATATTTCTTGAAATCAATCATAATAAATTTACGTGAAATATTTTTATAAAAATTATTATAATTAGTAAGTGCCCCCTCTAAATTAATTTTCTGGCTCCGCTACTGCCCACGGGCCCAACAACACTCTCCAGTCCATGTTCGGACCGGAGGGAAGCTAGACGCTTTTGAGAAGATGGTTAAAAGTTGACTTTTTGACTTTATTTTGGTTTTTTTAGCTTCTTTTTTTTTTTGTGAAAGAGAAAGTGGATTAAAAGTTGAGAAATGACTTTTAACTCACTTTACAAAAAACCCCATACATAAACAAACATTATTTAAATTGGAATGCACGGTTTTAATTGAAAAAACTGATATTTTAAATTTAAAGAAATATATTAAGAGACTGTCCGAAAAAAGTTAGGAATAACAATGAGGTTGGATGAATTGGAAATTCCTATCCTATCACATCCCACTCCGGTTTAGTAAATATTGCCTTCATACTTGACTCTACTCAATAGACCCCTCCCCTCTCCCCCAATCCGCCTTCCTGAGTGTAACTTGTTTTTGACCCTATCAATTTTACAATTTATATTTTTAATATTGAATTTTAATAATAATTTTATAACAAATGACAGGTGTTCTTCAAATAAAATAGGTGTTGGTATTGCTTTTCAGATTGGTTATAGCACAAGATGCACACTCATCATGACAGTTGACAATTATTTCCTCTACTTTTCAAATTTATCTTTTATTGGTAGTATTGTTTATTTGACTGGCCATCCACATTTGAATGTTTTTGTGAGATTACCACACCACATGGTGCCATGGAATATTCAACAAAAATGGTCATTAAAATAATCCATGGTACCCCTCAAGTTGGCTTAGGAGGAGAATCTCAAGTTACTACTGTATATGGCATTTGGTGTGAATTTAATTCTCTTTTATCATGTAAGTCTTGATTTAATTAAAATTTATATTGAGAGGATGGTATAAATTCTTTAGTTATAGACTCTTGTCCAAAACAAGCAATAGAACACCTTAGTAATCTCGACACAAGCGTTGTCTTAAACCCACGAGAAGATGTGAGAATTTTCCTATAACAAAAAAAATAATCCATGGTTTAGTCTGTCAAACTTATTCAATAAAACAAAGTGGCTTTATTTCTTTGCAAGGTCAAGGAAAAAAACAAAAGATTGTATATGTAATTATATAAATATAAAAAAAATTACATTAAATTAAATAACTAACAAGGCATAGTTAGAAGCCTACCGCTACCAAGTCTAATAATCATCACAAAATACTTGTGAAAAATAAACAACTATATACACCTTTATATTAAGAGAGAAAAAATAATTAATTGTTATTACTTGCAAAAAATTAATTCCTAACATCTTATATAAGAGTATAAAAAAGTGGTCAACTGACTCAGTTAATTTGATTAAATTGATTCATACACAAATTAATTACCAAGTTGACACCATTTTCTTTATAAAAAAGAAAAAAAAAATTTACAAAATAAAATATTTTTCTATGTTTGATAGCATCTTTAAACTTAATACATTAATAATTATATTAATGGTAGTTGTGGTGGTAGTGATAGTAAGATGGAGGTGATGGTGATGGTCATGGTGACCACACTAGTGTAGTTTAGAAAATGTTTTCTAGACTTGTATTTTTTAGTTAATCATAAAAAATAAAATAAAATAATAATTATTTTTTATTTTTTACTAAAAAATATCAAAAAAATAATAAAAATATATTTTCTACCAGACAAGCGAGAGGAATGGCGGTACCACTTGGTATAGTGCGTAAAGTCACCAGGGTTATTATTATAATGAATGAGTTGTGATTACATCATCAGAAGTTGAATTTACTTTTAATAATAATAAAAAAGGGAAATTACATCATCAGAAGTTGAATTCATTTTGAAATTTCTAATTTCATAATAAATTATTTTTTTGTTAATAAATTATCAAGTAAATTAATAATTTTTAATAATATTATCAATATATTTTAATTAATTATTTATATAATTTTATTATTGTATAGGAAAGCAATTATAATTTTTTTTAAAGTTAATTTTGTTAAATAAAATTTTATAACAACGAGGTATTTATAAATTTTCAAACTATAGGAAACAATCTGTACTTTAAATAAATTTCAAAAGATGAATTTATAATTTATCCGAAAAAAATATGGTTGCATTTCAAACTACAAGAAACAATATAAAATGCCTCATTGTATTTTATATACTCTCTCTGTCCTATTTCTTTTGGGGAATTTAATTTTTTTAATAATATAATTATTACATTTTAAAAAAATTAAAATTTCAAAATTACCCTTTGTACATTTTTTATGAAATATCAATTGTCATAATTTTATTTTTTGTATTATTAATGAATTTAAAAGAAAGGCAAAATAAGAAATTCATATTATTTTAGTTATTGATTTTTGAAAAGAAATTAATATTTTGAGATAATAAAAATAAAATAAGAGACTAATATTTTGAGTCGAAGGAAATATATTTTATCTGAGATATTATACAACCGATATGTTAATTCCTTAGTAATATAATTCACACATTACACTTATAATTCTTATAATTTGTTTATTGTCTCAATATAATTCTTATTATTTTAATTACATTAATTTTACTTTTAATTTTTAATCAATTTAATTCAATTAACAACACTTTTTTAAAAACTGAACTTATATCATACACTAAAATAGTTCACTCACACATTACACTTATAATTCTTATTTTTTAATGAGATTATCAAATTAACACAATAGTCAAATTAAAGAGAGTAAAACTATAGTTTAGCTAATAAAAAAAATTCACACAATAGTGACTTGCATGGCTTGTGAGAATTATTTCGAGTTTCATTTTGATAATTTAAATAGTTTAATTTTGAAGAATATTGAGTAAAATATATTTTAAAAAAAAGAAGTTAATTGAGTATCGATAGTTCATTCACCAATCGATATTTATATTCAATTTAATGCTTAAATATTTACTTTTTTTTTTATATACAAGCATGTTTTGATGAAAAATTTATCGATTGACTTAATTTTTTTTACAGATGTATTTTATTTAATATTTTTTAAAATATAAACAATTTTAATAATTAAAATAAAACTGTAATTCCTATAAATACCATACCTACTGTGGGACGGCAAGTGAGGTTGAGGAGATCTCTCTCTATCTTTTATATCTATCTCTTCCATTATGGAAGTAACAGTGAGCTCTGTTGTTGGCTCTATCGCTTTGGTAACTCTGCTAACATGCGCATGGAAGGTAGTGAACTGGGTGTGGTGGAGGCCAAAGCAGATAGAGAAGTGCCTGAGAGAGCAGGGATTCAGGGGAAATCCATACAAACTGTTGTATGGAGACACAAAAGAGATGATATCAACAATAAGAGCTGCAAAATCCAAAGCCATGGACCAGTCCTCAGACGATATCATCCCACACGTCCTACCATTCCACCATTATTGTGTCCAACTTCACGGTATGTATCTCTCTCCTGTAAAACTATGAGATTGAATTTTTTTTTTTCAATTTTTTTCCAGCTCTTGTCAAATTAGAAATCTAACCGGAAAGACAGACTTGCCTCGTTTGGGAACAGGCTATTTTAGTAACTTTTTGACTTTTTACGAAAAGATGTGCAGAAAAGTAGAGAGGTGATGTGACTAGTTTTAGTTGACTTTTTGACTTTTTGGCTAAAATAGCCAGTCCCCAAACGAGGCCTAAATGACATATATATATTTTACCTATTTTTTTCTTTTTCTTTTTCTTTTTTAATTCTTTCCCAATCCCAAATCAAACACAGCGTTAGGATTCGATGAAGACACTCCAAAATCACTTCGAATCGTTCTTTTTATAAAACATATCATCCAAGCAAAAACTGAGATTGATCCATCGGTAATTATTAGAACTGAAAATATATTGTCTATTTTCAAAATCTAACTTTTGGTTCGTTTAAAAAATAATAATAATACTAATAATAAAAAAAATTCATTCGAGTGGCTCATGTCCAATCAATTGTTTTTTTAAGTTACTGATCTTTTGGACCAACCTTACAAGATAAATCGTCTAGATCAAGTGAATTGATTCAGGACTCTACTTACGTTTTTTAAACATTTTTTTTTTAATTTTTATTTTTTTTCAAAAACATATATTAGCAATAAGCTAATTCAAAAGCTTATGATCATAAAAGAGAGTGACTATTTGGTGGTCTTGAGCATCCGCATCAGACTCTCTACAATACATCAGCATCAAATCCTTCTTCTATCAGCCTTAATAATTTTTTTATAAATTAATTTTTTATTAAATTTGCTTACAGTACTGTTCATTAGCTACATTATTTTTTAGGGGGTTTTTTTTTAAGGTCCCTGGTATTATGATTTTATAGTATAAAAGAGATTCAATATTTTTATAATGTCTAAGGTCCCTCAACATCAATCCAGAGAAAATTCGATCTAGAGAAAATTCAATCCAGTGAAATTCTTTGGTCCAAAACCAAAGAAAATTCAATTTAATCCAAAGAAATTCTCTGGTCCAAACTAGAGAAAATTCAATTCAGTGAAATTTCTTTGGTCCAAAACCAGAGAAAATTCAATTTAATCCAGAGAAATTCTCTGGTCCAAACCAGAGGAAATTCAATTTAGAGAAATTCACTCTGGTTGAATTTTCTCTGAACTTCACAGAGAATTTTGGTTCACAGAGAATTTGTCTGGTGACTTCACAGAGAAATTATCTCTAAATCAGAGAAATTTCCAAATTTCTCTGACGAAATCACATACTCACCCCTGTGATTTTCTCTGGCCATCATCTGAGTTGTTGGAGCTCTGACCAAATCACATACTCACCCCTGTGATTTTCTCGGCATCCCCAGACTCATCTTCAACGGCAATTGCTGCTTCTCTCGCTGCTGCGATCACATCATCAAACTCCACGCCCCTCAGTTGAATTCAGACCCCTTTATGTTGCCGGGTCTTCCTCATCGGATCGAACTGACGAGATCTCAGCTTTCGATTTACGCCTGATCGGGAATTGAGTTTCCGGGTAAGCAGATGAGAACGGAGCTGAACAGTTTTGGGCAAGTAATGAACAGCTTCTTCGAATTGGAACCAAAGTATGCTGAATACTTTAGAAATCAAATGGGGAGGAAAGCATGGATTATTGGTCCCGTCTTGCTGTGTAACAGAAATGTTGAGGATAAGGCTGAGAGAGGCCAGAAATCCGCCATTGATGAACAAAGCTGCTTGAATTGGCTCGATTTGAAGAAACCCAATTTTGTTCTGTATGTCAGTTTCGGGAGCTTAGTCCGCATGAACCCCACACAGCACCTCGAGCTCGCACACGGACTCGAGGCTTCCGATTGCTCCTTCATATGGGCTGTAGGAAAAATCCAAGAATCCGCCGGAGACGATGAGCCCTGGTCCAATGACCCTTGTCTCGAGTTTCTTCTCCGACAGCTACTCCGATTCCGACTGCCCTTCCTTCTCTCAGCTCTTAGCTGGAGCCATGGCTTCCCCTGTTGCTGCCGATGGTGGAATCCCAACTCTGCCCAGCTTTTTAGCCAGTAGTTCGTCGAACGAAGTGGCTTAAGAAGAGAAACAACAATCAACGGGGCTGAATTTCTCTGTGATAGATGGGAAGGACCTTAGACATCAAAAAATAATATTGTGGATGTCTTCCATTACTAAAAATGGGAGAGGGACTTTAGACTAATTTTCCCAAACTATTATATTTTCTAGAGCAAAACTGGGCCAAAATCTTTAAACCGGTCGTCCACTTGGATGTCTCAAAAGTGCCTGTAGCAGAAGAAAAATGTCCAAAATTAGCTTAACCGGTCGACCGGTCAACGGCAAAATTATTTATTTTATTTTTTTTTGCATTTTTTAAGAATTGTTTGGGTAGCACCTCATCAATTTAATAAAAAAATGAAAGAATAACAAATAAAATAAGAAATTAATATTTTAATAAAATTGAGTTAGAATAGAGATTTTGATGGAGTAAATACTAAAAAAGTGACTAGTTAAAATAGAAAAAGTGGATTTTAGGTTAAATTTGACTAAAAATTTGAAGAGGTTGATGCGGATGCTCTAAGAGAATTGTTTTAGATCATTTATACTTGTCAAATCGTTATAAAAAAAAACTAGCCTATCACCCGTGCTATGCACGAAATAATTATAGATATTTATATTTGTTTTAATTTTTTTAATATATAAATTATGTTTTTTAAGATTTTTTATAAAAATAATTTAACAATCTTATCACTAACCATAGTGTATAGGAGAAATTAAAAAGACTACTACAGTAACTATACACGGGCTGTATCTATAATTATTTGTATGAGGGGATTTTAAATGCTAATCAGAGATTTTGACCAAATCAATAAATGCAGGCATATAGATTGGAAAAAGTTAATAAAAGCTTATCAGTGGATTTTGGCCAAATCAATAAATGCTAAGTTTGTTTTTTTTTTCAAATCAAAAATTTAGAAAATTAAGATTGAAATATTGGAACTCCCACAAGGCTTGGGGTTTAGAAACCCCATTTTCCTTAATATATTTATAATTATCTATATATGTGAATTGTGATTTTTAAATTTCTTCTTTTTTTCTTTTTTTTTTAAAATGTCTTCTTTTTTTCCTTTTTTATATTATATTAAAGTTTAATATTTTGATAATAATCATATGTGTTGGACTTTTCAAGGAATTAAATGTCTTCTTTTTTTTATTATATTATATTGAAGTTTAATATTTTGATAATAATTATATGTGTTGGACTTTTCAAGAAATTTTTTTTATTCTTGTTCTTAATACATTAAAGTATTATTATGAGGGATAATAATTATATATGTTTGGACTTTTCAAGGAATTCATATGTTGGATTTCAAAGAAATTTTTTTTTTTTTTTTATGCTTGTTCTTAATGAATTAAAGTATTATTATGAGGGTAAGACTCAAGGGTTAGGAGAAGTTAATAAATGTTAAGATTTTATTTTTTTTTAAAATCAAAAAATCAAGAAATTTAGATTGGGAGATTTGAGCTCCCACAAAGCTTGGGGTTAAAAATCCCCTTTTGCTTAATATATAGTATAGATATAAATAGTAATCTCACTATTTTAACTAATGAATATCAAGTTGGATTGTTACGGGACCAAAAAAATAAAATAATTTCTACTTGCAGGGGACATCACTCAAATATTATTTTTACAATCAATGTCAATATTAAGATTCTTATGCATATTTCACATATTATCATATTTTGCTAATAATTGTTTCAAGTCTTTCATTTTCTTCTCACTTTGACAAATAATGGCCAAAACTTGCAGGTAAAAATTACTTTCAATGGATAGGCCCAACACCAAGAGTAACCATTACAGATCCTAAATTGATAAAAGACATCTTACATAACTATGAAGCCTTTCAAAAACCCGGGATGAACCCACTTGGCAAATTACTTGTGAGAGGGCTTGGATCGTGCGAGTGTGAGGAATGGGTCAAGCACAGAAATCTTCTCAACCCGGCCTTTCATCTAGAAAAGTTGAAGGTAATTAATCTCTAAATCTTCAACTTTTTATTTTTAATTTTTATAAGCTGCTTCAATAAGCTGCAACAAACAAGGCCTTAAAATCATACAAAAATAATAATAGTACTAAACAGTCTTATTGGTGTTTGTTATATAGCATATGGTACCTGCAATGTACTCGAGTTGTAGTGAAATGATAAGCAAATGGGAAGTGTTAGTTTCATCAACAAAAGGGTCATGTGAGGTTGATGTATGGCCTTATCTTGAGAATCTGACTGGCGACGTGATTTCTCGAACAGCATTTGGTAGTAACTATGAAGAAGGACAAAGGATATTCAAACTTCAAAAAGAACAATTCAATACTATAATGCAACTTATGCAATCAATTTACATTCCAGGATCAAGGTACGATAAAATGAATTTATGATTGTTTTACTTGCTTTTTGTCAAAAAGACTAAACTATAAATGATATTATATTACAATTTCAAATTTTTTTTACCAATTTGAATTGTTTTACATGTATTTTTTTAGTAGATACTGAATGCTAAAAGCACTAATTTTCATATTTTCAAAATACTATACTCCAAATAAGTTGATAAAATTTCTTGTTTTCATGTCATCATCTATTCAAGGTTTACTTTTGTAGGTTTCTATTTTAGTAGATACTGAATGCTAAAAGCACTAATGTTCATATTTTCAAAATACTATACTCCAAATAAGTTGATAAAATTTCTTGTTTTCATGTCATCATCTATTCAAGATTTACTTTTGTAGGTTTCTACCAACGAAGACAAACACAAAGATTAAAACTATCTATGAGGAAGTGAGATCTCTAATGAGGAATATCATCATCAATAAGAAAAAGCGGACAATGAAAGGAGATGGAGATAATGACTTGTTGGGAATACTATTGAAAACAAATTTGAAAGCAAGTGAAGAACAAGGAAACAAGAAGAACATCACACTGACAACAGACGAGGTGATCGAGGAGTGCAAGCTATTCTACTTTGCAGGGCAAGAGACCACCTCGGCTTTGCTCGTGTGGACAATGTACTTGTTGAGTAAGCATCAAAAGTGGCAAGCTCTGGCTCGAGAAGAGGCTTTGGCAGTATTTGGGGACAATAAACCAACCTATGAAGGGTTAAATCAGCTCAAAACTGTGAGTGTTTTCTATATATATATATATATCGATTTTTTTATATTGTTCTCGAATTAATAAGACTGACAACTGTAATTTTTTCCTATCGTACTACATCTTTTCAGAAGTAATAGATGAATATAATTTGGAAGTTCACAAATTGAATGCAGGGAAGGCTTACATTTGCACATAGGTGTATCACTTCATTATTGTTTAAAGACATGGTCAATTTAATTATACTTTAGGATTATGTACTGCTTGATTACTCAATATAGATTTTTAAAATTCCTATAATCATTTATCTGCAGATAACCATGATTCTCTACGAGGTTCTTAGGTTATACCCACCAGCAGCCCACATTCTTCGAGCTATATACAAACCGACTAGGCTAGGAGAACTTGTTCTACCAGCTGGAGTAGAGTTTACATTGCCAGTTATGGCAATCCAACGTGACCCTGAAATTTGGGGTGAAGATGCAATGGAGTTCAAGCCAGAGAGATTTTCTGAAGGAATTACGAAGGCAACAAAGGGCCAAGGCACATTTTTTCCTTTCAGTGGGGGTCCTCGTATATGCATTGGACAAAACTTCGCAATGCTGGAATCAAAAATAGCCCTGGCAACGATTTTACGCCACTTCACATTTCAGCTTTCTCCATCATATGTGCATTCTCCTTTCAATGTTGTCACGATCCAACCCCAACATGGTGCACAATTTATCTTACAAAAAATCTAGGATTTGAATCTTTACAATGACAATATGTATGTGGATCTTAACATTGTGGTTAATATTGTAGCTAAATAAAATTTACAGTATTGTTAGAGAATTCAAACTCAGAAGTATTATGTTTAGAATGAATACGTATCACATACTTTTTTTTAAATAATATTTTTGTTTCTTTTTTGTTTGAATTTTTTATTTCTAGCATTACTGTAAAATTTATAATAAACGATTTATTAGACAGAAGTTTAGTTAAATGTTTTGATACTGCATTCACACCTCAGAAAACCAATCATCCCTTGTTTGTGCAATAGAAAAAGAAAAAAGATAAAGAAGAATTCATGTACCTCACCACCAACACTTCTACTTGCTAACAACCTCCTAAGAAGGATCTTTTCTTTCTCCTACCCTACACTTCATATTACTACACACAAATACATATATGGCGAAACTTTTATTTATGGCGAGACTTGAATCATTAATTTTCAAGTTTATTTCAAAATGTAAAAATGATTTACCCAACTTAGGCTTAAGCCTGACCTCTAGTCCAACCTGGTTTGCCCAATCTCGAGTTTATCTCAATGAATCAGGTTAGGCCGGTCAACAATTTGGATTTAATCTGATTTGTTAATAATTTCTAATCTAATAATTTGATAAATCTCTAAATTCAATTGGTCCGAATATTGTCCAATCGGATATAAATAAATACAATTCAATTCAATTCAATTATCAATCAGATCCTAGGTTCATACTTTAATTTTTATATGTATATATAAGATTTGATTTTCATAGTACAATTTTTAATTCCAGCAGGCCAATATTGATTGTCTTACGCTCTCGGAGTCTTGGGGACCATATTGATTCTTTATTTCTTTTGGATTGAGTCAAAGAAATTTGTTTAAGAAAATGATTTGTGGCACTAAAACTGTTGGCACTAATGGCACTAATTTCCTGTTTTGGTAACTTTGTTTGTTTTTTTTTTTTTTTTTTCTTTACCTGATATAGAAAGTAGTGCCATTAGTGCTCAACAAATTAGTGTCACAAATCAAAGCCCTTTATTTAAACTTAAGTATGTCACAATCTGATTTGACTATTATTATATATATTCTTTATCTCGCTTAACTAACTATAATACAATAATCACAATTCATTTAATTAAAGTATAAATTGGATTGTGTTGAATTTTTAAGATCAAATACCAGATAAACTGAATTCGAATCATCTTTTATTAGAATTGTCATATTTTGATTGGGACTAAAGTTATGCCAATCAGATCCATTGTGAACCCTAACTAAATTCAACACAAATCTATTTTGAATTGAGCATTGAATTGTCATAAACTAATGAACTGCAATTTTTTAAAATACAATAAAAATATCCCCAAAAAATTACAAGACTTATAAAACATAATAAGAAAATTAGCAACAAAATTGAATAATTAAATCTGAGCGTGAAAAAATAATAAGCATTTTATATGTATATTATATGTTAAGTATTTATAATTGTACATATTTAATAATAAAATTCAAATTATTAAAACTCATGTCCATAGCCCGAATTTAATTTAAGTTAAATATATTTTGATTCACAGCTTTGATAAAACTAAAATTATACCAGACAAACTAAACTTGCTTACCCTTAGAGTTAGTTTTGACAGTGATTTTTTTAATGACTTTTTAGTTAAAATATGAGATAAAATCTACCGCAAATACCCTTTAATACTAAAATAAAATTATGGGAGCTTTTTTGATAAATTCACTTTCTAAGAACTTTATTCTATCTAACCCATATTCTTTTTGACTATTCCATTAGGTCCTATTTGAAATAAGAAGACCAAAATACCATTTTCATCTACTTATGTTCCATTTAGTTCACATTATTTTCTTATGTTTCAATAAGTCCTATGGGTGACATAATTACTAAAATACCCCTAATGTGAATGTTCACACCGTCAATGTGAATGTTCATATCGTCAATGTGTAGGAGCCCGGCCCATGTCGATTCTCGTGGGTGCCCGGAAAAATTCGAGTCGGGGCGGGGCGGGTTCGGCCCATTGACAATGTGAATATTCACATTGACATATTAACATTCACATTAATAGGAGTGTAAAATTGGCCCGCGTCCCGTGACGGCGCGAAACCCGCCCGCGGCCTATGGGAGGCCCGGGGCGGGCCCGGTTTAGCCCATTGACAATGTGAATATTCACATTGACATGTTAACATTCACATGATAAGAGCATAAAATTGGCCCGCGGCCCATGGGCGGCTAAAAGCCCGCCCGCAGCCCGGGGTGGGCTCGGCCCAGCTCGTTGACAATGTGAATATTCACATTGACATGTTAACATTCACATTGATAGGAGTGTAAAATTAGCCCGCGCCTCGTGGCTGCCCGAAACCCGCCCACGGCCCGTGGGAGGCCCGGGGTGGGCCCAGCCCGGCCTGTTGACAATGTGAATATTCACATTGACATGTCAACATTCACATTAATAGGAGTGTAAAATTGGCCCGTGTCCCGTGGCACCGTGAAACCCGCCCGCGGCCTATGGGCGGTCCGGCTCGAGGCGGGCCCGGGCTGGCCCATTGAAAATGTGAATATTCACATTGATAAGAGTATAAAATTGGCCCGCGGCCCATAGGCCGCCAAAAGTCCGCCCGCGGCCTGCGGCGGGCTTGGCCCAGCCCGTTGACAATGTGAATATTCGCATTGACATGTTAACATTCACATTGATAGGAGTGTAAAATTAGCCCGCGCCTCGTGGCTGCCCGAAACCCGCCCACGGCCCGTGGGCGGCCCGGGACGGGCCCGGCCTGGCCTGTTGACAATGTGAATATTCACATTGACATGTTAACATTCACATTGATAAGAATATAAAATTGGCTAGCGGCCCAGGGCAGGCCCGACCTGGCCCGGCCCGTTGACAATGTGAATATTCACATTGATAGGAGTGTAAAATTAGCCCGTGCCTCGTGGCTGCCCGAAACCCGCCCACAGCCCGTGGACGGCTCGGGGCGGGCCTAGCTATTTTTTTTAAAAAAAATTTTAATTTTTTCTACCAAAATTTTATTATTTTCCACAAAAAAAGAGACTAGGCCTCGGCGCGGGCCGGGCCTCGGACCGAGCCTTGAATGGGCCTTAACCGGGCCGATGGGTCGGGCCGGGCTTCAAAGTGATGGCCCAGGCCCTAGTCTAGGGTCTCGGACTAGGCTCGAGCCTAGGTCCAAACCAGCCTTTCCCAGGCCGGGTCGGGCCAGCCCACGGGCCAAAAAATTAGGCCCAGGCCCTAGCCCTGGCACAAGGGTATTCGGGCTTTGGACGGGCCGATGGATTGAGCCTCGGGTCGGGCTGGTGGACCTGAGCCTAGCCTCGAGCTTAGGTGGGCTTGGGCAGGCCTGGCCATTTTTTTTAAATTCTTTTTAATTTTTTCTACCAAAATTTTATTATTTTCCACAAAAAAATACATTGCGCCTCGGGCGAGTTAGGCCTCGGACCGAGCCTTGAATCGGCCTTAAGTAGGCTGATAGGCCGGGCCAGGCCGGGCTTCAAAGTGATGACCTAGGCCCTAACCTAGGGTCTCGGACATGCTCGGGCTCGGACCCAAACGAGCCTACCCCGGGCCGTGGGCGGGCTTTGGGTAGCCCACGGGCCGCAAGCCAATTCTACATTCCTATCAAGGTACATTTTAACATGTCAATGTGAATATTCACATTGTCAACGGGCCGGGCCTACCCCGGGCTGCAGGCAAGCTTCGGGCAGCGGGCAAATTTTACACTCCTATCAATGTTAATGTTAACATGTCAATGTGAATATTCACATTGTCACGGGTCGGGCCAAGCCCGCCTCGGGCTGCGATCGGGTTTCGGGCCGCCCACGGGCTGCGGGCCAATTTTACACTCTTATCAATGTGAATGTTAACATGTCAATGTGAATATTCACATTGTCAACGGGCCGGACCGGGCCCGTCCCGGGCCACTCATGGGCCGCGGCGTGGGTTTCGCGCCGCCACGGGACGCAGGCCAATTTTACACTCCTATTAATGTGAATGTTAACATGTCAAAGTGAATATTCACATTGTCAACGGGCCGGGCTCGCCCCGGCTCGCGGGCGGGTTTCAAGCAGCCCACGGGCCAATTTTACATTCCTACCAATGTGAATTTTAAAATATGAATGTTCACATCATAAAATTGCTAACCGTTCAAAAAATATTTATAAGGGTATCAAAATTAAATATAAGGGTATATGTGTCCAAGAAAATAGTGTAAATTAAGTAAAAGGATTTTATGGAATAAAACTATACATACATGGGACTAAATGGGTTAAAAAAGTCCTTCATGGACTTCTTAGGTTAAAACACTTCTAAATGAAATTTATCAATAAAAATCCCTAAAATTATCATATCATCTTCATTTTCATCCACTCACCACCAAATCCCTCTTTACACTACCATAACATTCTTTCTTTTTAACTTTCCACAACAACACACCAAATCCCTCTCTACATCACCATAACATTTTTTAACTTAATACAACAACACACTAAATACTTGTAGATAATAATGACGGTAGTGCAAATTAATGTTGTATTTGATTTGACAATTTGTGCAGGAATTTGAAAAGAGAAAAGAAAAATGTAAATGAAATGTGAATAAAATATACGTACATTTTACTTAGTTTCACATACTTTTTCCTTTTCATTTCTCTTTCCAAATCCTTTTTCATGTTCTTCAACAAAATACAGCGTAAGGGTAAGAGAGAGTGGTGCGATGGTTGGTTGGACACAGTATTGTAACTAGTTGAAAAAAATAAAAATAACGAAGGTGAAACAGAAAGAAAAAGTAAAGTCTATAATTTCATAAAGGTTTAATATAGCTATTTCTAAAAAATAAAAAAATAATAATAAATAAAAAAAATTGTTTACATCATATATTTTGTTAATTTGATTTAGTAATTGATTAAGGAAAAACAACCATTTGTTATATGATCAAAAATCTTTAAAAATTTATTAAGGGGTTGTTTGGGGTGTCTTAAATAAGTGCACTTTTTGACTTTTTGGACTAAAAAGTTGAGGAAAAAATATAGTTGTTTGGGTTAATTTTTTGACTTTTTATGAAAAAATGTGTATTAAAAAATTGTATAAATTAGTGTGTAGGAGAAGATTTGTTTTTTGGGTTGTACGGCTGTCCTTCATGCGCAGGTTGAATAAATGGTAAGAAGTAATTGTCTACTTTTCAGGCATTTTACTGGACGGTGCTTTTCGGCTGGTGGGGGCCATCACGGGTTCCGTTTTGATAATTTAAACCGTCAATGTGTAGCACTCGTCGAATACTATATGCCTGTAAACAATCACGTTGATCGGATATCGATAGCTATCTGATCAGATTTATTTTTTTAACCATTAACTATAACACCATCATTTTTTTTATACAAAACTGATTTGATCATATAGTTATCGATATCCGATCAACGTAATTTTTTACAGACATATAGTACTTGATGAGTTCTACACATTGAACAGTTCAGATTATCAAAACGGGACCCGTGATGGGTCCCCATGGGCCGAACAACAGTGTATTAAAATTGCACCCCAACTGTGCAATTTTCCTTTTGAACTGCAGCACAAATCTGACTTATTGTGATTGATGAGTTGTATTTTTGTGTGTAAAATTAATTTTTTAATATTTTTTTGGTGAATAGTGATAACTTTTTAACTTTTTAAGTAATTTTTTGACTTTTTGTCTTTTTTGAGAGATGCCAAACTTGGCCTTAATAAACTTTATGGCGTATGTAGTAACCAGTGTATATCCGTATCTAAAGGCACGGTGTAAATACTATTGAGATCAAAATCCAGTTGTGATTTATACGTATCATGTTGAAATTTGTGGAATCTGTAACATTGTTTTGATAAAAATACTGAAAAAATACAAAGAAATATTCTTCTTCTGATGGATTAAAATATAATTTATCTAATTTGTTGCAAAAATTAAAAAAAAAAAATTTGAGGTCAAAATATAAATAGATGGTCCGTTTGGTTTGGATTTTCAAATGAATTTTATAATTAGAGTTTGGTTGTATATTTTGAAAATAATTTTTACAAATTTGAAATTCAAAACTTATTTAGTTTTGGAGTTTTCAAAAATAATTTTTAAAATTTTCAATTTGTATTTTATTATTTTTAGTATACTTTTTAAATATTTTAATTAACATTTTTTACTTTTCAGATCCATTCAATCTGAATACACTTAAAAATTATAAAATTTAGAGTAATATTATAAAATTTACACTTAAAAAGTTTTATTTTTTTTTTACAAATTTAAAATAAAATTTTATAATTTTACATGATTTATGTGTTTTTATGTATTTTGAGTATTTGAACTCAAAATATTTTGTATAAAATTATTTTATTATATGTGTTTTATAGTAAATAATATATTTTAATTATTTTATTATACTTTGTATAAAATTAAAAAAAAAAACGAAAAACAAAAACAAAACAGACTTTGCATCCAAGAGAGTGAGGTGACGGTGACAATAACCGACAACATAACACATTTTGTGCCCAAGAGCCACATAAGCATAAAAAAAAAAAACAAAAAATCCTAAAACTCTGCACCCCCACCCACCGACCCTGCACCCCCACCCACCGACCCACCCACCGTCCTTTCGCGCTCACCTCACTTTTTGAGAGCTCACCACGCCTCACTTTTTGAGACTTCACTTTTTCAAATTTTAAAACACACTCCCTTTTTCTCTCTCTTCTTAAAACACACTTTACTATTCCAAGAAAAAGATAAGGGCAAATCTATAAAGGCTAATAAAATAAAATAAAATAAAGAAAAAATTAGTTTAAAGTTTTTCTTTCATTTTTAGTAATAGAAGAAATCCACAATATTATTTTTTGATGTTTAAGGTCCCTCCCATCTATCACAGAGAAATTTGATATATATTTCACGTTGTGTGTCTCTCTCGCTGCTCTCTTCCACTCCTCCAAATCCCCAAACTCAACCTTCTTCTTCGATATCACTTTCTCCTCCAATTCACTGCAAGGTTAAACCCTGCTCTGCTTGCTTCTCTCTCTCTCTCTCTCTCTCTCTCTCTCTCTGGGAAAGGAGGTGAGATGGCCGTGGACAAGAACAAGCTCGAAGAAGAAGCAAGTATTCTTTACGTCTACAAAATAGTTCTCAGTTGGGATAATCTACGCCTCATCCAAGATTCCGGAGTAATTACACACTCTCTCTCTATATATATATACATACATATATATATATTTGTCTGTGTATGATTTTTAAATGTTAATGTGTACTCGATAAAGAATCCTAATGTCCTGATAATCGATTCCCCTGATGCGATTGAGAGGTTTCACAATTGGATTTTGATGCTCGAGGTTGTTACAGGTTTGAATAACATCGAGACTGAGACCGAATTGTTTGGAATTCCGAAGCAGATTGTGATTTACGATACGAGGGCGCTCTTAGATCCAAATCAATGGGGTGAGGGTCTGAAGTTTTCGGTGATTGCGAAGCCTTTGGTTGCCGATGGGAGTGCGAAATCGCACAAGATGTCTCTGGTTTTCAATCAGGATGGTTAGAACAAGTCAAAACCTCCGATTGTGTTGCAAGAGTTCGTGAATCATGGTGGGGTGATCTTCAAAACCTATGTGGTTGGGGACTATGTGAAATGCGTGAAGAGGATTGTATTGTTTGTTATTCTGCTTATTGTTGTCATGATATTTGTCTTCGAATGCTCGCAGTCGCGGCAAAGCAAGGATTCTGTGCTCATGGTTTATGTTCTTCATTAATTGATTTCTCTTTGCACAAAAACACATTTTAATATATATATATATATATATGTTGCTATTGTTGTTTATTCACTCAATGAAATGATCTTCTCTCTCTGCTTTGAACTGAAATTTCTTTGGATTGGTTCAGAGAAATTTTCTGGTTTGAATTGAAATTTCTCTAGGTTGGTCTAGAGAAATTCTCTGGTTTAAACTGAATTTTCTCTAAATTGGTCCAGAGAAATTCTATGGTTTGAATTGAAATTTCTCTGAGTTGATCCAGAGAAATTCTCTGGTTTGGATTGAACTAGTTCTCATTGTTGTCCAGAGAAATTTGGCATTTTCTCTGTGAATTTTCTCTGAGAGGTTCAGAGAAATAGAGAAAGAGAAATTCTAGTTCTCTAGAGAGAAATTCTTTAGAGGTCCAGAGAAATTTTGGGAAGAAATTTCTCTGGATGAAATTTCTCTGGATGGGAATTTCTCTAGAGAGAAATTTCTCTGGGAAGTCTAAAGAAATTCTCTGGATGAAATTTCTCTGGATCAAATTGAGGGACCTTAGACATTATAAAAATATTTGGTGTCCTTTACACTATAAAATCTTAATACCACGGACCTTAAAAAAAAAACCCCTAAAATAAAATAAAATAAAAAATTCTTACCAACCGTTCAATTTAATTTATAATAAAATTTTTATGTTAAATTTTGGGTATTAAAACTTATAACATTATAATTTGGATTTAGGGCGAATTATACTAACAGTTCCTATAGTTTGGGGTTTGTGTGAGTTTGGTCATTGACTTTTCAATTGTGACACATTTGACCTTAAATTTTAAATCTTGTTCCAAATAAGGACAATTGAAGATTCCATTGCTTAATTTCAAGGGCAAAATCGTCAATTTAATAAAATATAAACTAATTTGACAAAAATAAATGTCAAAAAAATATTTTTAAATTTTTTAAAATTATTTCTACCCATCAAAGATGAAATCATGTAAAATTCAGAAATTTTTTACACATTTATTTAATTATTTATTTTACAAAATTAATTTTTATTATGTATTTGGATGATGACCCTGTAATGAGTGGTTGTTAGGATTATAATGTGTAATCGATATATTTAATATATGAATTGTTTTTAGTTTTGGATTTTTGATTTAATGGATTGGTTTAATAATGATACTAAAGTTGTCGCCATATTTGACTTTTGAAAAAATAGAAACTAATTTAATGAAAATAAAAATTACCCATTACATGATCATCATCTAAACACATTGTAAAAATTAATTTCATATAAATAAATAAATAAATATATAAACATCTAAAAGATTTATCAATATTACATAATTTTATCTTTAGTAGGTAGAAATAATTTCTAAATATTCAAAAATATTTTTTTGATATTTATTTTTATCAAATTAGTTTATGTTTTATCAAATTGACGATTTTGTCCTTGAAATTAAGCAATAGTATATTCAATTGTCCTTATTTGAAATAAGATTTAAAATTCTGGGTCAAATGTGTCACAATTGAAAAGTCAGGGACCAAAGTGACACAAACCCCAAACTATAGGGACCGTTAGTTTAATTTTCCCTTAGATTTATGTAATTGTTTGGTCATTTTTAACTATACAAGTGGTGGGAATTATCTTGAGTCTATCTAAAATATTATGTACTTTAATCTCAATTGATTAAATTATGTTCCATCCGTAATCACCTAATATTTTTATTAAATTTCATTCATTTTAAACTCAATTGATTAAATTATGTTTCATCCGTAATTACCTAATATTGTAATCATAAGAGGATTACAAATATTTATAATGCGTACCACCAAAAAAAATGTACATTTATAATGAGAAGAGAGAGAGAGGGTAGGTGGGCGGCCTTTCTGAGACGTGGGAGAGAGAGACGAGTATTTGGGCGGGAATCAAGTGTTTCATACATTTGAAAGGATTGATCTGAATCATTAATATACACTTAGAATTAATCTAGGCCATTAAAATCAAATATATCTCTGATACATTTTGGACATTTTTAAAAACTGTCGTGCCATATTATATAGATTAGTGTATACTCGTATCTGAAGGCTGATGCAACTAATGCTGAGATTAATAAATAAAAACAAAATTATTAAATTAAAATGTAATTTATCAAATTCGTTGCTAAAAATTTGAAGTCAAAATATAAATATAGATCAAGTTTCGACTTTCAAATGAATTTTGTAAAATTATCCATATAAAAATGCACCCAATAAAATTATAGTAAAAATTAAAAAAGTAATTTATTATAAGAATATATCTTGTGAGCTTTGTTGTTGAGGCGGGTAAAAAAGTTCTGTTAAAAAAAACACTTTTTGAGATTCCTGTGCCCTAGTGTATACTCGTGACATGGTGCAATTAATGATGAAATTGAAATATAAATGAAAATAAAATTATTAAATTAAAATGTAATTTATGAAATTTGTTACTAAAAATTTGAGATCAAAATATAAATACATATCAGGTTTTGACTTTCAAATGAATTTTGGAAAATTGTCCATATAAAAATGCACCCAATCAAATTATAGTAAAAATTAAAAAAACAATTATTGTAAGAATATGTCACGTGAACTTGGTCACTAAGGTGAATAAAAAAATTATGTTTAAAAACAAAAGAAAGTAAAATGCCATGTCTCGTGGGCCAATTCAACTAAATCAGCAATTCTAGATCAAAAGTTATCCTTTATGCACGACTGATATCTCCCATCCCCTCTCTCTTTCCCTATCTGTCACTCTTGAGAATTAAAAATACATCCATCCATACATTAAAAAAATGCGATGTACCACTATTAGAGTGTAATTTTTATACAAAATTTGAGAACTTACCTCTTTGTCTTTTTTTGAACACCAGAGCACACACTGAACTCGCCTTCAAAAAAGCAAGCCCAGGTGTGATGAATAGTGGCAGTTTTTGTGCATGTCTTTCTCTCATATTCTCTTCTTTCTTAATATAGGACTAGTTGGTTCCCCATGCGTTTCGCGCATGGCGACATGGAACTTGGAGCAAAATGTTAATTGTTTGAAGAAAAAATTAAGTTGTTTTTGTATGATATAAAATAAGCTGTAAAGAATTTCTATATTAAAATTTATAGTAATCAATTTTTTTTAACAATTGAAATGAACGAAATTCATACATTTTAGTAGATATGTACAGCGAGAATTTGTTTACAAAAGGTAAGAAAAAAAAGAAATATTCTGTGTTAGAGTAATTATGTGTAATGTGTATAGATACATCTTGTCTTTCTTGATGGACAATTGTGTCGGTTTGATGCAGCTTAAAAGCTGCTTATTTCAGTTTTCAGCTTAATTTAAGCTATTTTGATGTGTTTGGTTTAGCTTATAGCTTATAGCTTTTTGGAAGTCAGAAATCAGCTTATTCTTTTAGTGGGGCAGGAGATGCTTAATTTATAAGTCAGAAATCAACTTATATTTATAGTTATAAGTTATAAGCTGTTTAGGCATAAGTTATAAGCACTTTCCCACAGCTCTACCAAACAGGGCCACTTCATATATTTTTAATTTTGTGTGGTAAAATTTTGTGGCTTTCTTTCTTTTATTTGAATGGACATATTTGGATTTGAGAGTTTAGAATTTTATCCATTATTGTGGTTTTTAAGGATAGGGCATGTGATATATAAGGTTTTTATTTCATAAAAATTAACAATGAGGAACTAGAAATTCAATTCTGGTAGGTAGCCCGAATCACTTCCGGCTCGAATGGCTCGAAGTGTCAAAACGACGTCGTTTTGGCACCTTTTTTTTTTTTTTTTTTTTTTCCAGAACTCAAAGGAGAGAAGAACGGAGGAGGAAGAAGATGAAGAAAGAAGAAGAAGAGAAACAGAGGAAGAAAAAGAGCTTGGGAACACAAACAAATAGACCTTGATTTTTTTTTTGTTTTTCTGATTTTTGTTTTGTTCTTGATGTTGTTCTGAAGATGAAAGAAAAAATAAATAAATAATTGTTGGCAATTGTTGGCTAATGTGTTGATGATGATGATGTTCTTGATTTTTTTTTTCTGATTTTTTTTTGTTCTTGATGTCAAAGAATCTGCAGACCCAACGAGTTGATGTTGATGAAGATGTTAATTCGCCTGGAAAGGATAATGAACAAGATGTTAATTTGAAAGCTCAAAACTGGCGGAGCTTAAGCAGATTATAATTTGATCAACAACATGAACATCTTCATCAACATCCATTTTGATGATGAACAAGATCTGCAGACCCAACGAGTTCAGAAAAATCTGCAGAAAAACGCAGAAAAAAAAAAAAAAAAACATCAAAACGACTTGTATACACACAGGCGGTGCCGGTGGCTCGAGGGGTTTGTGATCGACGGTGATGGTGGCACCGGTGGTTTGCGACGGTGATTCCGGCTCTCTCTCTGTCTCTGTTGCCCCTCCCTCTTTCTTCTCTTCCACCCATCCAGCCACCTCTGCCTTCCCCTTCTCTTCTTCTCTCTTCCTCTGTCTCCTTCTGCTGTCTGTTTCATTGAGAGAAAACAGAGGGAAAAGAGAAAGGAAAATGTTTGAGGGAAAAAGAAAATTTCGAGCCACATTCGAGCCACATTCGAGCCAAGCATTTCGGGCCCTCAAAACATTATTCCTAGAAATTTCCATTGTCTACGTAGGCATGTGATATGTAAGGGTCTCCAAGTGGTGAAATTTGTTTTTTTCTTCATTGTCTACATGGATGATTTGAATAGCATGCGAGTAACCCAAAATCTGCAAGAAAATTTTGCAGGGAGAAGCTTTGGAAAATAGCGAGGCAGCAGGAGCACCGATCGGGGAAATTTCTAAGAGGAATGGTGGTATTTGTTTTCTTCTTCTATTGCGTATGCGGATGATTTGCAGCCCACGTGTCCAATCCCAAATTTGCAAGTAAAGAGCTGGAAATGAAGCAAACAGCAACATCAAAAAATCTGCGGGAAAACCCTTGGAAAATAGGCAAGCAGTAGGAAGATAGGCAAGCAGTAGGAAGGAGTTAGAAATTTCTAGGGGGAATGATGAAATTTGTCTTCTTCCACTACTATGTATGCGGGTGATTTGCAGTCCACGTGTCCAGTCTACATCGGAAAATGTTATAGGCCTAATTTTTTTACTTAACAAATGATCAAATGTCTCAAATGTAATTGTGGATCACACACTCTTGTGAGATATTTAGTCATTTGTTTAGTAAAAAATTTAGTATCCATAATATTACCCAACCTACATCTGCAAAGAAAGAGTTATTACAAACCAAACAAGCAGCAACGTTACACCAAGAAGTAGCAGTGTTATACCACTCTTACATTCTTTTTATATAGGTTATAGATTTGATATATTTTCATGGGTAAATTACAAATATACTCTCTAAAATTTGCTTAAAATACAAATTGTTCCTTATAGTTTAGAAAATTACAAATATCTTTCTGTCAGAATTTTTTATTTAACAAAATTAATTGAAAAAGTGAAATTTCTAACTAGTCACTTATACAATAATAAAATTATCTGAATTATTAATTGAAATAAAATTTTAATATTATTAAAAATTATTAATTAATTTGATAATTTATTAATAAAATAATTTATTTGTTATGAAATTAAAAACCTTAAAAGATATAATGTAATTTTTAAAATTACATAAGATAATTTATAATTTAAGTAAACCTAAAAAATGTATTTATAATTTATCTTACTTTCAAACTTCTCTCCCTCTCACATGCACTAAAATCAAAGCATATTGCACTTAAACAAATGAGTCTGATCCTCACTTCAATCTCACATTAAACAAATCCAAACTTCATCACATAAAAAAAAAACAAAAACAATATTAAACTAACCATTCTTCTTGAGAATTAAAAAAATTATACTCCCCACGCTTAAGGTTGAACGTAAAATATACATCCCCAGACTGGGATCTTTAGGAAAAAAAAAAGGGTTCACTTTTAATTTTTTATTTATTTTAAGTCACTATTACCTTTCACATTTTTTATTCACAAAAAAATAAAATAAACTAAAAAATTAAAAAATTAATTTTTTTACCAATTTTTCAAAACACCACACACATATCTATTCATCCATGCACACACAAAACTGGTTCTGCTCCACGCACGCCGACCACTCCGCAAAACACCACACAAAAAAATATATTTTATTTTATAGCTATAATGAATCATTATAACCATTATATACAAATATATATACGCTTGAAATATATTTTATTTTCCAAACATTAATAACTTAAACCAGCTAACTTTTATCTTAACTCAGGCCTCGTTTGGCAAGTGACTTTTTTAGTCAAAAAGTCACTAAAAAAACAAAAAGTCAACAACTCATACCAAAAAGTCAAAGATTCTCTTCTCTCTCTACTTTTTGCACATCTTTTCGTAAAAAATTAAAAAGTCATCCCAAACATACTAATTTTTTTAACTCATATTTTAGCCAAATAGCCAAAAAATTATTAAATTAACCTGTTTCCAAACGAGGCCTCAGTCTCCACTACTCAAAATATAAATGTTTTTTTAATAAAAAAAAATCTTCTCAAGATAAATTACACTTCTCCCAAATCGCACGTCTCACTTATCACTTTGTCTTTCTCTCTCCTCAATTCTATCACCCACTCTCTCATCTTCTCCATCACCTTTATCTCTCCCACAAAAGACTGTAAAACATTAACAAAAATGCTTAGAAGCTCTAATTAGAGCCATCATTAATGATGTGATAATGAGTCCCACTTATTACTATAGTATATGTTGTGCCTTGTTTTTTTTTTTTTTTTTTTTAAATTTCCACCTCACCAGTGGTGGATTTAAAACTCCTAATTTAGAACTCTAAATCATTACTGAAAACATTAATCTTCTCAGCTATTTCTCTCTCACCAATTGGTATCCCCCATCCCTCTCTCTTCTCAAATGAAGGCTCTCTCTCTCTCCTGAAGTCAAAGATGATAATATTAAATTTAAAAAAAAAATTTGTAAACTAAAAATAGATTGAACAATTTAATTCTCAATAGAAATCAAACATCATATTAAAGAATATTAATGAGTTAACATGGTGCACTGAAAGAGTCCAGATCCTCTCCAGTCTCTCTTTCCGACTATTCCTGCAGGAGATAACCCAGATAGAGCTGCGTCATCCGCAAAGAAATTAACGGTTCAGATTTGTCTCTTTAAACAAAATAAAAAAAATACACACCTACTGACACACACACACTCTCTCTGCCCCTTTCTCACTAACACACACTCACATCACACACACTCTGTGTCTCTCTATCACATTTCTAGTAAAAAATTTAAAAAAATATTTTAATCTTTTTTATTTCATTTTCATAATATATATAATTTTTAATATAAAATTTTAATTTTTATAAAATTAATATCATTGAAAATATACTTTTAAAATAAGACTAATATTAAATATATTTAATAAAAATTTAAAATAAATAAAAAAATAATTACTATGTTTAGTTATGCTTTCAAATTATTATTTTTAAAATATAAAAAAAAAATTGATGAAAATAAACACACAAAAATTATATATTTTTGAAATTCTAAAAAACAATCTTCATTCCAAATATATATATATATGAAAATAATGAGTTTTAATTTTATTTTATTAACCAAACGAGTTTATAATTTTTTTTTAAGGAAATAAAAACACACACAAATCCAATATATGCATAGGTGTAAATTTTTTATTTTCTTTAAAACACAAATTCAATCTATGCATAGGTGTAAATTAAATAGAGAATTTTTTTAATTTCCTTAAAAAAAAATTATAAACTTGTTTGGTTAATAAAATTAAATTAAAAGTCATTATTTTCATATGAATTTTTTTGGAATGAAGATTATTTTTGAGAATTTTAAAAATATATGATTTTTGTGTGTTTATTTCATCAAATTAATTTTTATATTTAAAAAATAATAATTTGATAGCATACTAAACATCATAATTACTTTTTATTTATTTTAAATTTTTATTAAATATATTTAATATTAGTCTTATTTTAAAGGTATATTTTCAATGATATTAATTTTATAAAATTAAAATTTTATATATATTATGAAAATAAAATGAAAAAGATTAAAATATTTTTTTTTAATTTTTTATGAGGAGAGAGAGAGAGAGAGAGAGAGAGAGAGAGAGAGAGTGGTGGGATGTGAAACGCCTGCGTGTGTCAGTGAAGGAGATAGAAAAGGAGTGTCAAAGAAAAAGAAAGGGCTTTGATTTGTGGCACTAATTTGTTGAGCACTAATGGCACTAATTTCTATATCAGGTAAAGAAAAAGAAAAAAAAAAACAAAGTTACCAAAACAAGAAATTAGTGCCATTAGTGCCAACAGCTTTAGTGCCACAAATCATTTTTCAAAAAGAAAATGAAATTCAGTGTGGGTATGTTTTGAAATTTTTTTTTTAAAGAAACAAATTTGAATCATTTATTTTTTTTTGTGGAGTGACGTGGCTCTATCTGAATTGTCCTCTACAAGAACAACCGGAGAGAGAGGCTGGAGAGGATATGAACTCGCACTGAAATGCTATGAACAACAACTGATAAAAAAAAATTCAAATAGTTCCAACTATCCATTTGGTTTGCTCAGATCAACACACACCATGAAATTGGATCAAGGGATTGGAATTTATAAAATAAATTTTTTTTAAAAAAAAGCACCTTGAATGGAGTAATCATAATCATTAAATATTTTTTGAAAACACAATTAATGGTCAAAAAAAATACAAATTTAACCCAATGAAAACAAAGAAAAATAAAATCCATTACATCTAGTATATCAGAAACATAAGAAAAGGTAAAACAATAAAACAAGGACCACAACAACATCCATCTAGCAATGTAACTGAAGAGAGTGAATATCCTCTGTCCAAAAAAAAAAAAAAAAAAGCAAATAATACGACTATGTAAAAATAAAAAATTAAATAAAAAAAATTAAAAAGCTAAAAGCGCCTTTGCAGAATCCAACCCTCCTTTAGTCCCACAAGAGGTCTGTGAGCTTTGGATCTGATGACTAAATGGAAAAGATGACCATGGAGCTTTTAGGGTATTCCCAATTGGGTTATCTGAGAATGATACTTTTTGGTTGTTTATCCAACCATTCTGTACCCTGTTTCCACCATTGTTGTGGGTCAAGGACACTTGTTCTTTTTCTTGTTCACCTAGCGGACCCAGCCTCCGCTTAAGCTTTTTCTCCTATGAAGATCCATGGCTTCTTTGTCTATCACTCCTCTGTACAACCTAGATTGAGCTTTACAAACCCACAAAAATTTCATGACTTGCCAAAGTTGGAAGTTGTAATTTACCTTGGACAAGGAGAGAGACGAACGAAGAGGGTGAGAAGAGAGGAAATGTGATCAGTGGTGTTGTCGAGAGAGGATGATGGCAAGAGAAGAGGTGGTCGATGGCGTCACGATAGCAATAGTCCTAAGAGAAGATAGACGAAAGAAAAGGGCTAGAGAAGAGGTAGATGACACTGACTGAGGCCATCTCCAACGTTTAACCAAATCCATCACCAAATTTAAATTTGGTGAAAAAACTTTTTTGGTCTACAATGGTTTCATAAAACTTTTCACTGAGGACATCCCAAATCTTTTACCAAACTGAGGACCTGGGCCAGCTTTCACCAGTTTATTGTGCGTGAACATTGGGGGTGAGACCTACCGGACGATCGGCCGGATGTCCAGCAGGTTGCCTCTCCGGTCATCTGGTTAACTACATAATTCCCAGAACCAGTAGGCATAGCACTCTCAAAGCATTATTCGATAGATTCTCTTTCCAAACCTCTCTCTGTCTTTACCAACTTCTCATTTTCTCTCCAAAAAGCTCTCAGTTGTACAACCTTTGCTTTTTCTCTCTGATTCTTTGTTTTGTCATTTGAGTTATATATATATATATATCAACATGAGTGCAGTTGTCGTTGAGATTAAGGGTCAACTGCTTACCAATGACCTCGACAATCTATCGGTCCAAGAACAAGTTTGCCTTCTCGTAGATCTTGTTTGGTTCCTAAGAAAATTAAGGGAGAAAATGAAAACTTTGAATCTCTTATGTTCTTTTCTAGTTTTCTTTTGATAAACTAGAATTGGGTTTGAAAAAAACAATCGAGTCGAATACTTGGTTTAGGTTCAATTTAGTGGAATTTTGAGAAGAAAGATTAGGGTTTTGAAGCTTTTCTTTCCCCTTGCTTTAATTTATCCATTTTCTCAGCAATCAAATAGAGCCTAAAGGTTATTGTTGTTTGTTGATGAGATCCGTTTCCGTATGTTGTGATTGTGATTTTCAGAGGAAAATGTAGAGTACAGAGGGAAAGGGTCAACAAGTGGGTTGTGAGAATCATCATGGAATTTGTTCCATCTGTTTAAATAAGATAGTGCTTCAAGAAACTGCCCTTGTAAAAGGTTACGAGCATGCCTACTGGTTTGTCTGAATCACATCTCAGTATATCTCATAAACACCCAAAAGTTTCACAATTTTTTCATCATCACATTC